>QAOA01007083.1:106818-193074 GCA_003255065.1 Cercis canadensis
AAAAAAAAAAAAAAATATATCATAACTGCACAAAAAAAGGTCAAAGAAAGAGATGAGAGTGAGAGGGAGTTGGTGGAGAGAAAGAGAGATGAGAGTGAGAGGGAGATGGTGGAGAGAAAGAGAGATGAGAGTGAGAGGGAGATGGCACAGAGAGAGAGATGAGAGTGAGAGGGAGATGGCAGAGAGATAAGAGATGGAGGAGAGAGAGAGAAGAGAATGAGAGGGAGATGGAGGAGAGAAAGAGAGATAAGAGTGAGAGGGAGAGACGGGGAAGAGAGAGAAATGAGAGAGGAGGGGAAGAGAGAGAGAGAGAAAAGAGAGAGGAGGGATTTTTTTAAAAAAATTTAATGTGCCACGTCAGCACATAACAGACATGTCAGCACTTAACGTGCCACGTGGCATTTTCGGTTAAGTCCTGCTAACAGACCCTAGCGAAGGAATAAAATGGCGGACGGAATGATCTTTCAGGGACTAAAGTGTCGGTAAAAATGATTGGAGGACTAAAGTGTCACTGAAGTAATCTTTCAAAGACCAAAAAGGGGTTTTACTCTAAAAAAATGTGATATGCTTTCATGTGGTTAAGAGTGCTTCCAAGTTTCTAAATTTGTTTTCTTTATTTTGGCTTAATTTTTAGCAGCTATTAACTACACAACCAAGAAACAATTAACATTGGGTATTTTGTGTAGGCCACACATGAAACCCATCACGTACGGGCTTAATAAAGGAGTCATAACTCATAAGTAGTCTTGCATTGGAACATTTTGAACACTTGAAGATTTTATTAAGAAAATTTAAAGATTAAGGATTAAATATGTTTTAAAAAAATATTTTAAGGACCAAAATTATAGTTTTCTCATTTTTTATTGGGAGAATTATTCCCATTTTTAATACTTGAGAAAAAAAAAGATTAAGAAGTTTTAAAGGCAAATACTTTTCCAATGAAGTATTTATTCCATTAGGTGAAATGACAAAAATACTTCTCAATACTATATAGATATGTGATTAGCATGTATAAAATATATGATTATTTTGTTTAGTATATAGTTATTATATTCAAATATATATAAAATAATTATATAATATCGAAGGCTATTTTAATCATTTCAGGTGAGGTGGCAAACTTTAGAAATGGCCCATATCTACTTTCTCACTTTTATTATACCAAACAGACCCTAATCGGGGTTCTATTTGTCAGGAAAAAAGAAATTCTCTCACAAAATCAAAATCACATGATGGAAGCACACTAATATTTAATGTAATTATGTAAACTCCAATTACGTACATATATGGATGAGAGGAGATCAATCCACTAAATACCAACAAGATTACAATCGTTTCATTTTCATGGATACCAAATTACCAATTATATCTAATTTTCTGCAGCTAGTTTGGATAGTGATTGATGAAATGAAAGAAAAGGAGGGAGAAAATAGGCAGTTTACTTGTCAATATTTTTTGGGTGAATGTTGACATTACATCAATGATGACAACGATTTGCTTTAGAAGTGATCAAGGCCAGACGTCAAGATTGCAGACCCAATCCGGTTGTGCAAACTTTAGAAAGGACAGTTACACATTAAGCCCAATTAGGATGGTTTCATTTGTTTTGAAATGTGAGTCCAGCCCATATCAGTAACAACTGGTCATGAGAGTGCATGTTCCCAATTGTATGACAAATGTTGTTTACGCACACCTGCTAGAAAAAGTGTGAAAAATTTGAGTTTTGTCAAAAAAGAAAAAGAAAAAGTGATTGCTAAGATATCTAAGGGGTAGAACTATTCCACTAAGTTTTGGTGGGATCAATGTCTTGAAATTAGTACAATTACAAAGATCTTAAAAAATCGAGTTACAAAGCTTGGGCTAGATTCCAAAACCTAGTGTCATTAATAGAACTTGAGATTAATTGTGTCAAAAAAAATTAGCATTCATTATTATTATAAATTTGACATTTTCCTATATTACTTTGTTTATGCATTTTACAAAAAAATTAATTGTTATGACTCGATCACTATAAGTAACTCATTTTTTTGAGATATTCACAATGATACTAATTTCAGGATGTGAATCTCATCATAATCCCTCAAATAAGGGAGTGGTATAGCGCTCTCTTTTTAAAAAGGAGGTAGCATAGCACACATCATAAATAAAAAAAAATTAAGGTCATTGGGGAAAAAAAAAAATAGTGCTATTTAATTAGAGAAAAATTATCAAAATCTTGTTAAAATTAAATGTGATTTATAAATGAAATGAATTGGTAAGAACAAAATATTTATAAATGAAATGAATTGGTATAAATCCACATTATTTTGACAAAAATGCTGGTAACAAAGTTTTGACTACCAAACATTTTTTGTTTTTAGGAATTCTTGTGAACACCGAGAATAGTACTCTCCAAGATACATAAAGTTGGGACCCACATAGGAGGGACTCGCATTTTTTGTGTTTTGAAAGACTTTTCTTATTCAATATGAGTCCAATTAAATTCAGATTCTAAGGTGTATATAGGTATAAATAACGTATAAATTTTCGAAGAGTTATTTTCATTCTTGGGTGGCTTCCAATCTCAAAGTTATTTTCAATATGAGTCCATTGATCTTGTATTAGTTTTGTATTTGCTAAGTTGTACTACAATGGATGCAAATATATGTAAATTTGTAATATAATATATTCCATCCCTGAAAAAAATAAATTACTTCCTTAAACCTGGGCTAGTTATGTTACCTACACAAGTTTATATTTATATATGAAGTTACTTACACAAGTCTTATATGTTCAATTTGTACACAATTATAAAAGTGGCTTTATTTTTATTTTTTAGTTTTAACTGTAAGGGTCCTCATGCTAGTTTTTGCACACTAAACTAAGTATCTCTTGAAACGATTTTAAGAGTGCAATCCATACATCGATTTTGTATATTCAAGGAAAAACTTTCAAGATTTAAACTTCAACTAATTTGGATGAATTTATTGTATACTTACCACCATTCATCAAACCAAATGTTTAAAGTTTAGAGGTAATATATGTAGTTATGTCAGTAAAATATGTGATTGTTAGGTTTAATAATTTTATTTATTAATCAAAAGAGTATGGCGAGTGGCATGTCATAAGTTCAAACTTAACGCGGTTGGTTCACACTAGTTTGCCTTTCGTGAGGCAGGGGTCAAGCTTGTACCCTAATATAGCTAGATTGCCTAGCAGGCATGCCTGATAGACCTCATAGGTGGTGCAAGACTTAGTTGGAAGACTTGGACTAAATATCTGGATTATAGTTCATACATTGATTTGTGTAATGAATCTTCAACTGCAATGAAAGGCCGACCTCACTCATATACTAAATGACCCCATGTTCACAACCTCATTAGTCAACTATAACATCCAAAAATTTCCTAGTCACACTTGCTGTCCCATTCTTTCAGACCATTTTCTTCCTTCCTTAATCCTTCGTTGCTGCAATCTCTGCTTCTCTCTCTGTCTCTCATCTCTTCTGAAAATGGCTTCCCATTCTCACCCTTTCTCCTTCCCTCTTATGCCTCTTTCTTACATGATAATACTCTTGATTTCATTTAAGATGACTCCCTATGTAAACTCCTTCGATTATTTTTCAAGTTGTGCCAATCAATTCAGCTGCGGAAGCTTGAGGAATGTTGGTTTTCCTTTCTGGGGAGATGGCCGTCCAGAAGGGTGTGGCCACCCTGGGTTCTTTCTCAAGTGCTATTCAAATATGACCTACATAACCATCAACAACATCAAGTACCTCGTAAAGGAAGTTGACCCAGATAACCGTACTCTGAAAATTGCAAGAGTTGAGTACTTGGAAGGACTATGCCCATCGAAATTTCAGAGCGTTATTAGCCTCCCTGACCAATTCCAGAATGATGATCTTGATCATAACCTGTTTGATTATGTGCCTGGCTATCAAAATCTTACTCTGTTCTATGGTTGTAAAGTTGTAGTTGCTTCAAACTTCTCGGGACATTTTGATTGTCCAGTAAATGGGCTTGCTGATAAATATGCCTATCCCTTGTTGGGGGCTTGGGGTCCAACTCGTGCGTATTGTACATTTAGTGTGGTTGTTCCAGTTCCTACATCTACTGTGCCTGATATTGCAAATTGGGAAGCAGTGGGAGAGGCAGTGAAAGATGGATTTGTAGTGAAATGGATAGTGGGTATTGAAGAATGTGATCAGTGTCAACAATCAGGGGGAGTTTGTGGTTATGATTATACTTTAAATCGAACAACTTGCTACTGCAAAGGGTCAAGAGTTTGTGCAGATGCCAAAGCGCCTCAAGGTATGTCTAAGATACTGTAGTAAGTAGCAACAGCAATTTTCATTTTTTATTTTTATGAGTAAGTCACTTGTTTAATTTGCTTATTGGTCCTCTAATCTGAAGGATAGTTCTTTATGATCTGGTTAATTCATAGTATATATATTTGTTTGTTTTTTTTCTTTGTCATTTGGTCCTTGGTAGCCTTGAAATTTTCCAAGGTCACATTTCCTGCCCTTGTAGGGTCCCAAATTAATGGTTCGCACACCACATATTCATTGCCCTTTTTATTTCTTAGAGGGACCATGGGTCTCTATTGTTAGAGAACGATACTTAGTACTCCTAAGTTTAAAGCTATTGAGAATATAAGCCTTGCAGAAATGTTTGAGTGGATTCAATTTAAGTCTTAATTAAATTATGATGTTGCGATGTATTACACTAAAAATTATGTTACCATGAATGTAAGTGTAGAAGATATGTGTATTCGTAGACATGGAAAAACATAGCTCTTATTGTAGAGACCAGATACTTGATGTCATTTTGTTAATTAAAAAAAGGAAAAAAGAGAACTACATGTAGGATGTTAAGAATATCTTAATGGGAATCTAATTATTTGATTATGTGGAATTATTTTATATTCCCTAAAATATCGTTTTCTATTTCTTTCATAAGAAAAATATCTCTACTTGTTCAATCACTAAATTGCTTACATCTACGTGTAAACAACCACTTATCACTTTCTTATCTCCCAATAAATGTGGGATAACCATGCATGACTTTCATCTGCCTTCACTGCTTTGTGCGGTTGTGATTACTCAAGGCATCCTAGAAATCCTTCTGAAGTAGATGGCTTGTTGCTTTCAGGCTTTTAAATACAACCTAGAGCCTCTTTTTCCTTTCAAACCCAATAAGTAACTTGTGAAAGTAGTGTATAATTTGAATTAGATATCTGCTCTTTGCACACAGGCACTATAGTTCTGCTGTTGATTATTCTGCTTCTAGCAAAATTTCTCAACATTGAAAGAGTCATGAGCTAGATAGTGATAACATTGACTAACATCTTTCATAGTATCATTCGTGAGAGAAAGTTGCTTTAGCTACTTTTCACACTTGAAGCCCCACATAAGAGTCTGAATTAACAACTTACTGAAAAACTTGAATTAGTTCTTATAACTCTGATATAGTTATTTTCATTTTTGACCATAATCTTTTAGCCGTTAGTTTTTGAATTGTTGTGCAGTGAAAATAATTCTTCTTTTCACTGCACAACAAGAATCCTCTATCCTCTTTCCCACTATCCATCCATCCCATTAATTATTATTTTTAAGTTAATTTTTGTAGTCATTCCAAGTGGGCTTGCATCAGATGTTCATTCTATTGTTTGTTTTTCCTTCTTCTAATCATCTTTCCCTGTAGGCCCCATTTCACTTTTGTTTGGAAGCAACACAATTCCTATTGATAATTGACTTTTCAGACATCTAGAAAATATCCATATAACCATTAACCAAAAGGAAATTAGGAGGCAATTTCAGTAGATCATACAATAGCACTGACTTAGGCTTAGTGTCATGGACTTGCTATTCCAATATATATTGGAATCAGAAGAATTTCAAGATAACCTCTCTTTCTTGATCATAATAGCTTAACAACATTTTCCATTAGGTTATGTTTGCAACCATCAAATTTATGGAATGATCTGATTCATAAACGAATTCTTTGATATAGGTTGTTTGGAATCGTATTAGTTTAGTAATTGATTCCATTTACAAATTAGTTTATATTTATTAGACGAGGATTTATAAATTATATCACTTTTGGTGTAATTTGTAAATCATTTATTTTTAAATCAAATCAATTCTTTTCTATTAATGAGACATTCCAAACATGCTTATGCAATTTATATATATATTATTGCCAAAACATAAATTTTAGCTCTCTATGTGTGTGAAAACTGTAAACTGAAAACTCGAAAAGGACGTGTACATTGACTGAATAGCCATTTGCCGCGGCCCCATCTCCGTCCGCAGCCCCATGAAAATTGCCAACCCTTTCATGGCCCAAAAGAAACAGAAACAATTCAACCCTTTCATAATTTGACTATAAAGGCCCTCAATCATACATAAAATTCATTTCTTCCACCCCCTGCACTTCAAAGTATTAAACAATACAAAAAAAATTTAAAAACTACGATACGTGACATTTGTAAGTATAACTAATATATAAATCTTATTATTTTTGTAGATATTTATCAAGAGCCCAAAATATTATGGCTCATTCCACTTCAAACTAATACTCAACCTTAAGAATTCAACCTGACCTCAAGTTCAACACAAACATCGTCAATTTTTTTAAAAAATCTTCCCTTAATATCACATTTTGATTGCTGCTATATACCTTATATATATAAATACCAATTTTTATTAACCTTTCAACATCACTTGACTGATGAAAGAGTTAGTCAATTAATGACATCTGTTTTTGTTTTTTAATTGAAGTGATACTAGTCAAAAACAAAACCACCCGCCCTTCTCAAACTTAACCAACTCCTTTCTCCCAATAATGCCCCTTCACTCTTCACTCTGAAAATGGATGTGGTCAAAGCTGTGTTTATAATTTATATGCTTTGTGTTTATGATTTTTGCAAGTTAATTTGAACTCTAACGCCCCCAATAACCTCTTCCTAATTTGATGTTCTTGTTGAAGGTTTGAAGCAAAATCGAAGGATTCTCATTGCTATCGGTAAGAATTATGGCAATTTTTCCTGTAATTTGAGTTGGAAAAACATCTTCCCGCATTTTTTAAATGTATGTTCATAATCATTGTAAGTTGTGACCATTCTTTGCAGGTTGACAGGCTTATTGGCAGTTGGAACTGGGATTGTTATAATCACTGCCGTGATTATTTGTAACCGTAAGAAATGTTTCAGAAAGACCATTAAGAAGAAAGGAACATTTGATGATCTCAATGTTGAGAAATTTATGGAAAGTTATGGCTCTTTGGCACCAAGGCGGTACACTTATTCAAAAGTCAAAAGGATGACAAACTTGTTCGCTAGTAAATTAGGGCAAGGGGGATCGGATATGGCATTGTGTACAAGGGGAGCCTACCTCCAGATGGTCATCTTGTGGCAGTAAAACTACTAAGTGAGACTAAAGGCAATGGAGAAGAATTTATAAATGAAGTTGCAAGTATTAGCAGAACATCACATGTCAACATTGTCACTCTTTTGGGATTTTGTTATGAACGGAATAAAAGAGCGCTCATCTATGAATTTATGCCTAATGGTTCATTGGATAAGTTCATTTACAAAAAAGGGTCTCCTAATGCGATTTGTAATTTGGAGTGGGAGACAATGTACCAAATTGCAATTGGCATTACTAAAGGACTACAATACTTGCATCGAGGATGTAATACAAGAATTCTTCATCTTGATATCAAACCCCAAAACATTCTTTTAGACGAAGATTTTTGCCCAAAAATCTCTGATTTTGCTAGCTAAAATATGCCAGAAGAAAGAAAGCATTGTAACTCTAATGGGCACAAGAGGAACTATAGGGTTCATTGCACTAGAAGTATTTAGTCGAACATTTGGTGGAGTTTCTCACAAATCTGATGTTTATAGCTATGGCATGTTGGTGTTGGAAACGGTTGGAGGAAGAAAGAATTTCGACAATGGAGTGTCGCAAACAAGTGAAATGTATTTTCCGGATTGGATATATAAGGAACTTGAGCAAGGTAATATTCTTAGTAGAAATATGTCCATCACAGGTGAGGAAAACGAGATTGTAAGGAAGATGATTTTGGTGAGTCTATGGTGCATTCAAACAAATCCATCAGATAGGCCATCAATGGGTAAAGTAGTAGAGATGTTAGAAGGACCTATTGAGTCATTGTCATTTCCACCAAAGCCGTTCTTGTATTCTCCTTCGAAGTCACCCCTATAGTTTTTAGATGGATCTTCCACCAATATGGAGGACATAAACTCAAGATCCATTTAAAAGGATGGTTCCCTTCAACCATCCTAGGATTTGAATTTCTGAGAAAATGGGGTTGTTATTTTTCGTTTTGTTAATATGATTCCCATGAAACCTTAAGATGTAATTGTTATAAAACGGTCACTGATAATTGAATCAAAGATTTCATATATTCTATCAAATAAAACAATGATTTGACTTGGTGGTTATTTGAGGGTTAAAATATTTAGAGTTGAAGCAAACTCTATCCTTTTCGTAGCACTGTAAGGAAATAGCATTAGTTCTATCTTCCTTGTATCTGAATTATGAATATATAATGACTTATGTGTACTTAGTCAATAAATACTGTCTTTATGAATGTGTGTTTGTCATGGGAACACTAACCCCAATTGATTTTGATCCTTCGGATTTGATTTAAGGGAAGTGAATTAATATCATTAATTATCTCTTTATGTTGATAATTTCAAATATTAGTTTTATCTTAACAAACAAGTGTTTAATTAGTTCAGCTATTAGAAGCTCAGACTTCCTTGCTCTTTTCTATTGTAGAGTTGTAAAAATCATGAATCGATACCAAATTATGTTTCACCAGTAGACCATATGTTTTATAAAGTTATCATTAGTAGATGAATGACAATTGGAGGAACATTTACTGATCACAATGTTGAGCAATTTATGGAAAGTTATGGCTCTTTAGCACCAAGACGGTACACTTATTCAGAAGTGAAAAGGATGACAAACTTGTTCGCAAGTAAATTAGGGCAAGGGGGATATGGCATTGTGTACAAAGCGAACCTACGTCTAGATGGTCATCTTGTGGCAGTAAAACTACTAAGTGAGTCTAAAGGCACTGAAGAAGAATTTATAAATGAAGTTGCAAGTATTAGCAGAACATCACATGTTAACATAGTCTCTCTTTTGGGATTTTGTTATGAACGGAATAAAAGAGCACTCATATATGAATTTATTCCTAACAGTTCATTGGATAAGTTCATAAATCTGATGTTTATAGCTATGGCATGTTGGTGTTGGAAATGGTTGAAGGAAGAAAGAATTTCAACAATAGAGTGTCGCATACAAATGAAATGTATTTTTCGAATTGGATATATAAGGACCTTGAGCAAGGTAATATTCTTAGTAGAAATATGTCCATCACATGTGAGGAAAACGAAATTGTAAGGAAGATGATTTTGGTGAGTCTATGGTGCATTCAAACAAATCCATCAAAGAGGCCATCAATGGGTAAAGTAGTAGAGATGTTAGAAGGACCTATTGAGTCATTGCCATTTCCACCAAAGCCATTCTTGTATTCTCCTTCGAAGTCACCCCTACAGTTTTCAGATGGATCTTCCACCAATACGGAGGACATAAACTCAAGATCCATTCAAAAGGATGGTTTCTGATAAGCCAAGGCAATCCCAAAGAATCCGAGTGAAGAATCTTAAGTATTGGGAGTAGTTGAAACTTTTCAGTGGGAACTATTGGGATGTGGTCAAAGCTTAGCTTGATAAAGACTTGGTCTACTTTGGTATCCAACGTCTACACACCTGCTAAACAAGGCTGCAAATAAATAGGAGAGTTGTTAGCTTTAGTTGCCTATTATTTTGGCAAACGTGCTTGAGATTGAGTCCTTAGTCTTGGTCGAGAGTTTAGGAGAGTTTGTTATTCATTGTACTTTAAATTCAGTTGCGTAGCATGAATAAAAGATAGAAAATATTTAGTTCTATTTATCTGTGGTTTATCTTCACCCAGACGAAGATATTATTGTGTAGTTCTAACCGGGATCTATTATTGGTATCAAAGCTGCGTTATTTTACTTAAACACTGTGAGTTATAATGACCACAAACAAGGAGAGAATTGAGAATTTGGAAATAAGGTTGGGTGGAATTTAAGATGGAATGCAGCGAATAGAGCTTGGCGTTGCAGATAAATTGCACCAACTCTAAGAGACCTTCAACCGAATGTTTGAGCCTTTGTTTCCAAATAGAGATGGCTCCAGCCACAATGTTCGTAATCAGAACAACCATTCCAAAAACAAAGAAGACACAGACACCAGTCGACTGGTGTTCTCTTAAAAAATGGCTAATCTTGAATTTCTAAGGTTCTCTGGCAATGACCCTATAGAGTGGTTCAGCAAGGTTTACCAATTCTTTGAGTACTAGGGCAGTACAGAGGCACAAAAGGTTTCCTTGGCTTCATTCCATCTCAAAGGCGAGGCTAACCAATGGTGGCAGTGGCTGCGTAAAACATATCTGGAGGAAGGAAGA
The DNA here is from genome assembly GCA_003255065.1 of Cercis canadensis. NCBI lineage: Eukaryota > Viridiplantae > Streptophyta > Magnoliopsida > Fabales > Fabaceae > Cercis > Cercis canadensis. The sequence goes on from QAOA01007083.1 coordinate 117,326, forward strand.
GTGGTGACGTGGACTATTTTTTAGGAAGAGATGTGGGCACGTTTCGGACCAACAGAATGTGAAGACTTCGACGAAGCTCTCTCGTGGATTCGACAAGTTGGCTCTCTGCGTGACTATCAATGGGAATTCGAGAGATTGGGCAATCAGGTTCATGGATGGACGCAGAAGGCACTGGTGGGAACTTTCATGGGGGTACTTAAGCCTGAGATAGCTGATGGAATCAGGATGTTCAAACCAAAGTCACTTAAGGAGGTCATTAGTTTTGCATGAATGATAGCAGACCAACTCTTGTGCTAACACAAGTTTTCTCCATCGTAACCAACCAACCGAGCACAAATGGCATTGCCTGCTCTAATGCGATCTCCATCAGCATCCCCTATAAAAAAGATTGGCGTGGGATGAAATGCAAATACGCCGTGCTCAAGGGCTTTGTTTTAATTGTCTAGAAAATTTTACGACAGGTCACAAATGTCAGGGACCTCAGTTGTTGTTACTTGAAGGGAATGCTGGTGAGGATGGTATTGTGTGCGAAGAGATCACCGATGAACTAGCTAAGGAGGATACTTCCACAGAAACCATTAAGCCTGAAATTTCATTGCATGCATTAACTGGGTGGTCGACTTCTAAAACCATGAGGGTAACGGCATAGATTGGTCATCATGAATTTATTGTGCTCATTGACAGTGGGTTAACGCACAATTTTATTAGTGATAAAGTGGCGAACATGTTTTGGTTACTTGTGATCCCAACCAAAACTTTTGCGATTCGAGTTACTAATGGGAGTCGACTCCAGTGCCAAGGCAGATTTGAACATGTGTAAATTCTCTTGCAAGGTATCCCTTTTTCCCTTACACTCTATTCTTTATCATTAATAGGGATAGATTTGGTGTTGGGTGTATAGTGGTTAAAATTGCTGGGTTCAGTGGTGTGTGATTGGAAAAAAAAAATGATGATGGAATTCATATGGGAAAATCAAGACCAAAGATTACAAGGTGTTGACGACAATTCAATTCAAACCACATCACTTAAAGTGGTTTCTAAAGAATTACGCCAGACAAGTTATGTGTTTGCAGTATGTTTGCAAACAGAAAGGGAGTTAATTAATCAAGAAAATCAACCAGAATTAAAATAGTTATTGGAAGAATATATAGATTCTTTCCAGGAACCTACTAAGTTGCCCCCAGCACAAGAGGTGGATCACTATATTCCATTAAAGGAAGGCTCATAACCCATTAATGTAAGGCCATACAGGTATGCCTATTTTCAAAAGAGTGAAATTGAGAAACAAGTTCATGACATGCTTAGGTTAGGGCTTATAAGACCAAGTACTAGCCCATTTTCATCTCCTGTTCTCTTAGTTAAGAAAAAAGAAGGTACATGGCGATTTTGTATTGATTATCATGCCCTCAATGCTGTGACAATCAAAGACCGTTTTTCCATTCCCACAATAGAGGATATGTTAGATGAACTCTACGGAGCTACATACTTTACCAAATTAGACTTACGAGCTGGCTATCATCAAGTTCGTGTACACCCACCTGATGCCTCTAAAACCGCCTTCCACACACACAACGGTCATTATGAATACCTTGTCATGCCTTCTGGACTTTGCAATGCCCCCTCTACTTTCCAAGCCATTATGAACTCCATATTTCGCCCTTATCTTCGCAAATTTATTTTGGTCTTTTTTTATGACATACTAATTTATAGCCCTAATTGGTCGATGTATCTTGAACATGTTACAAAAGCTTTTGAGATACTACGCCATCATCAATTTTTTTGTAAAGGCTAGTAAATGTGCTTTTGGGCAACAAAAGTTAGAATATTTGGGTCATATTGTCACTGCTCAGGGTGTCAAGGTTGATCAAAATAAAATCAAAGCCATGGTGGACTGGCCTCGTCTTACTAATATTTCTGAGTTATGTGGTTTTTTAGGCCTTATAGGTTATTATCGAAAATTTGTTTGCAATTATGGAGTGTTGGCATGACCATTAACCAATCTGTTGAAGAAGGGTCAATTCAAGTGGAATGATGAAGCGGAGGTAGCATTCCTTTCTCTCAAGAACACCATGACATCCACGCCTACTCTTGCCATGCCAAATTTCAATGAGCCATTCATTATAGAAACTGACGTCTCTGGAAGTAGGATTGATGTTGTCCTTTCACAACAAGGAAAGCCAATTGCCTATATGAGCCGAGCTCTAGGAATATCAAAGTTGTCATGGTCGGTTTACGCCAAAGAAATGTTGGCAATTGTGGAAGCAATTCGCACTTGGAGACCCTATTTACTAGGGAGAAAGTTTTACATCCAAACAGATCATAGGAGTTTAAAATTTCTCCTAGAGCAACGAATAATTATCTCAGAGCAGCAAAAATGGGTGGCAAAATTATTGGGTTACGATTATGAGATTTTATATCGTTCAGGCAAAGAGAATTTTGCTGCTGATGTAATTTCCAGGGTGCTGAATAGCCCAACTCTTCATGCAATATCATTACCTGAAACCCATCTGTGGATGAAATCAAAGCAAATGTTGTGGGTCATCCATATATAAGCAAAATTCGTCAACTAGATAAATCCAAACCAGGAAAGCCTTACAAGTGGCGTGATGGGCTTGTTTTTTTAAAAAATCGTGTGGTGGTTCCACCTAATTCAATTACAGTTACCAAATTATTGAAAGTATTCCATGATTCACCAATGGATGGCCACTCTAGAGTCTTACGAACGTACAAATGTCTTGCTCAACAATTCTACTGGCCTTCAATGCATCAAACTATACAAGATTACGTGGCAGCTTGTGATGTTTGTAAAAAATCCAAGGCCGAGACACTTTCACTTGCGGGTCTCCTTCAGCCACTTCTAATTCCTTATCAGGTGTCAGAAGATATTACATTAGATTTTATAGAAGGACTTCCAACATCTCACGTCAAGGATACTATCCTAGTGGTAGTTGATAGGCTAAGTAAGTATGCCCGTTTTCTTACTTTAGCTCATCCTTTTACTGCTTAGAAAGTAGCTGAAAAATTTGTGGAAGGAATGGTAAGGCTCCACAATATGCCAAGGTCAATAATTAGTGATTGTGGTTCTATTTTTCTCAGTAATTTTTGGCAAGAATTTTTTAAGTTATCAGGCACCCAACTGAAAATGAGCTCAGCATATCATCCACAAAATGACGGCCAAATTGAAGTGGTTAACCGATGTCTCAAACAATATTTACTTTGTTTAGTGCACCAACAACCCTGTAAATGGAGTTCTTGTTGAATTATAAACTTGATCCAATCTATAATCGAAAGCCAAACACCTAAATAGAGTGAAAGATATTTGGGAAATTCCTAGAATTTTCTAGTTAGTGCATGATGTCTCATCTCCAAGTCAGATAAGTCATTTCTAAGATAGATGATTCATATCCAAGTCAAGTGACTAATTTTCCAATATGGATGACTCATCTCCCAAAGCCATTAGCTTTTATTATATAATTTATGTTTTGTGGTGTATGTTGATTGTATTCCCCTATAAATACGGAGGCTTGTAAGTTGTTTTCATCAAGCAAGAAATCTGAGAGTATTTTCAATAACAAGCTTCTTCTTCTCCTTAAGAGAGTTGCATTAGAGAGTTTGAGAATTTAGTTATTTTTGACTGAGTTTCCTTCTAACAAAGTGGTATCAAAGCGATATGTTGAAAGGAAAGGTATCATTATAGCATATCAAATTGAAGATCTCGACAAAGGAACGCAACGCCACTGGAATTAGTCTGATCGGAGTATGAACGCGCCTTCACTCGCCTCCGTAAGATCTCTGTCCAAAAAAATAGTTGAAGCTGCTATAAAGAGAAGTTGAAACGAGACATGGCCAATGGTATGGCTTCTTTTCAAGTTCTTACACTAAGAAATGTCAAATACGATAATTGGAGAATAAAAATGAAGGCTCTTTTGGGTACACATGATGTTTGGGAGGTCGTAGAAAAGGGTTATAGTGAGCCGGAGAATGAGGCTACTCTAACCTCACAGAAGAGAGACAGAATAATTTCATTGCTAAAGTCCTAATGACGAAGAACTTAATGTTTATGATCAATATCCAAAATGATGTTGTAAAGTGTCTGAAAGCTTGCTATAAAGATGTATCGTGGTTGTGGCATCTTCGATTTGGGCATCTTAATTTCAGAAGTTTGGAGCTTCTAACGAAGAAAGAGATGGTGAAAAGACTCCCTTGCATCAACCATCCGGACCAGCTTTGCGACGGATGTCTACTTGGGAAGCAATTCAGAAAAGGCTTTCCAAAACAATCAGAATCAAGAGCCAAGAAGCCACTAGAGCTCATCCACACTTATGTGTGCAGGCCAATCAAACCAAGCTCTCTTAGTAATAGCAATTATTTTCTTACCTTTATAGATGATTTTTCAAGAAAAAACGTTGGTGTACTTCTTGAAGCAGAAATCAGAAGTTTTTGGAGTTTCAAGAAGTTCAAAGCAGTTGTAGAAAAAGAAAGTGGTCGTCAGATCAAGGCAATGAGATATGATCGAGGAGGAAAATTCACTTCCAAGGAGTTCAAGTAATTCTGCGAAGCAAATGGAATCCGACGCCCTTTGACCATTCCAAGATCCCCCCAACAAAACGGTGTTGCAGAAAGAAAGAATAGAACTATCCTCGATATGACACGAAGTATGATCAAGAGCAAGAGATTACCTAAAGAATTTTAGGCAGAAGCTGTAGATTGTGCTGTGTACCTTTTAAATTGATCACCCACCAGAAGTGTATAGGGCAAAACACCACAAGAAGCATGAAGTGGAAGAAGGCCTGTCATCTCACACCTAAGAGTTTTTGGAAGCGTAGCCTATGTTCATGTGCCAGACGAGAGAAAAACTAAGCTGGATGATAAGAGTGAAAGCTTCATCTTCATTGGCTATGACTCAAGTTCGAAAGGGTACAAGCTGTACAATCTGAATAACAAAAAGCTTGTGATTAGCCGAGATGTGATATTTGATGAAGAAGGAGAATGGGATTTTGGATCTCATAACAACAACATTACTTTTGATCTTCCACCTGAAGAAGAGGAGCAAGCAAATGAGCAACCACAAGAAGAGTCGATCACCCTACTTGCAACACCAACATCAGCTACCTTTAGAGACTCATCACCTTTATCAAGTGAAAGACTAGTGCCTCATGAACGAAGACTTCACGATCTCTATGAAGAAACTGAAGTTCTTGATAATCTTACACTCTATTGTTTACTTGTTGATTGTGAACTAGTGACTTTTCAAGAAATTGCACAGAAAAAGAAATGGAGAGATACGATGGATAAAGAAATCAAAGCCATTGAGAAGAATAACACTTGGGAGCTAGCCACTCTTCTAAAAGGGCACAAGGCAATTAGTGTCAAATGGGTGTACAAGACAAAAAGAAATGCTAAGGGAGAGATAGAAAGACACAAGGCGAGGCTTGTTGTGAAAGGCTATAGTCAAAAAGCTGGAATTGATTATGATGAGGTATTTGCTCCTGTTGCTCGCTTAGAAACTATAAGGCTAATTATTTCTTTAACTTCTCAGAACAAATGGAAGATCCATCAGATAGATGTAAAATTCGCCTTCCTAAATGGAGTGCTTGAAGAAGAAGTCTATATTCAACAACCGGTAGGCTATGAGATCAAAGGCCAAGAAGACAAAGTTTTAAAGTTAAGGAAGGCTCTTTACGGATTGAAGCAAGCACCAAGGGCATGGAATAGTCGAATTGACAAGTATTTTCAAGATAATGGCTTCACCAAATGTCCCTACGAGCATGCTCTCTATGTCAAGATAAAAAATGGAGATATCCTAATAGTGTGTTTGTACGTGGATGATTTGACCTTCACCGGCAATAATCCAAATTTATTTGAAGAAATCAAGAATGTGATGGCTAGGGAGTTTGAAATGACCGACATGGGCTTGATGACATATTACCTCGGATTTAAAGTTAAGCAAATAGAAGAAGGTATATTCATCTCCCAAGAAAGCTATGCAAAAGAGATACTTAAGAAGTTTAAGATGGAAGGTTGTGAGCTAGTAAGCATGCCAGCCATCTGTGGAGTCAAATTATCTAAGTATGATAATGGCGAAAGCATAGATCCAACAATGTTCAAAAGTTTAGTTGGATGCTTGCGCTATCTAACTTGCACAAGACCAGATATTCTTTATGCAGTTGGACTCATGAGTCGATATATAGAGAATCCAACTATCAACCATTTCAAAGAAGCTAAGAGAATCCTTTGCCATATCAAAGGTGCAATTGATTTTGGCTTGTTCTATTCAGATTCTAATGATTATAAATTTGTTGGATATAGCGATAGCAATTGGGGTGGAGATATGGATGATAGAAAGAGTACTAGTGGGTTCGTGTACTTCATGGGAAACACAGCTTTCACATGGATGTCAAAAAAGTAACAGATTATCACACTTTCTACTTGTGAAGCTAAGTACGTAGCTACTACTTCTTGTGTTAGCCATGCAGTTTGGTTGAGAAACCTATTAAAAGAGTTGAATATGACACAAGGAGAGCCAACTAAGGTTTATGTTGACAACAAGTCAGCCATAGCTTTAGCAAAGAATCCAGTCTTCCATGACCGATCCAAACACATTGACACTCACTACCAGTACATAAGAGAGAGCATAGCAAGAAAGGATGTGCAAGTGGAGTATGTGAAATCCCAAGATTAAATTGCAGATATCTTTACCAAGCCACTGAAGAAAGAAGTCTTCGTAAGGTTGAAGAATTTACTTGGAATCACAAGATCAAGTTTAAGGGAGGGGGTGTTGAATTATAAACTTGATCCAATCCATAATCAAAAGCCCAAGACCCAAATAGAGTGAAAGATATTTGGAAAATTTCTAGAATTTTCTAGTTAGTGCATGATGTCTCATCTCCAAGTTAGATAAGCTATTTCCAAGATAGATGACTCATATCCAATTCAAGTGACTAATTTTTCAATATGGATGACTCATCTCCCAAAGCCATTAGCTTTTATTATGTAATTTATGTTTTGTGGTGTATGTTAATTGTATTCCCCTATAAATAGGGAGGCTTGTAAGTTGTTTTCATCAAGCAAGAAATCTGAGAGTATTTTCAATAACAAGCTTCTTCTTCTTCTCCTTAAGAGAGTTGCATTAGAGAGTTTGAGAGTTTAGTTATTTTTGAGTGAATTTCCTTCCAACAGTTCTCTCATTCCTTGGGCGGAATTCTGGTATAATACAAGTTATCATAGTTCCACCGGCATGACTCCTTTTCAAGCTCTTTACGGACGGTTGCCTCTAACAATTTCATATTATCAGATGGGTAATTCTCCAGTCAATAAGGTTGACCAAAGTCTCATTTCCCGTGATGCTTTGCTTATCCAGTTGAAAAATAATTTGCATGCGGCAAGAAATCGGATGAAGCAAGTAGCGGATTAAAAACAAAGAGATGTTGAGTTTCAAGTAGGTGATCTGGTGATTCTGGTCTATCTAAAATTGCACCCTTATTTTCAGCAATCAATTTTTAAACAAGCTTATCACAAGTTGGCTAGCCGATTTTATGGGCCTTATAGAGTGGAGCAACGTGTGGGACATGTGGCAGATCGACTCCAGTTGCCAGAAGTTGCACGTATACATCCTGTTTTTCATGTCTCATTGCTTAAAAAGAGACTTGGAGAAGCATGTGCTATAAGTGATGAGGTCCCACCTATTTCAGATGATAAAAATGTTGTTGAAGCCTGAAGCTATTTTAGAGGTACGTTGGGTGAAACGTGGAAAGAAATTTATGGAGGAGAGTTTAGTAAAATGGCGTAGACTTCCAATAGAAGAAGCGACTTGGGAAGAAACTGAGGAGCTAAGGAAGCAGTTTCAAAATGTGGACCTTGAGGACAAGAGTCCACTTCGAGGGGAAGGTATTGATAAGCCAAGGCAATCCCAAAGAATCCGAGTAAAGAATCTTAAGTATTGGGAGTAGTTGAAACTTGTCAGTGGGAACTATTGGGATGTGGTCAAAGCTTAGCTTGATAAAGACTTGGTCTACTCTGGTATCCAACGTCTACACACCTGCTAAATAAGGCTGCAAATAAATAGGAGAGTCGTTAGCTTTAGTTGCCTATTATTTTGGAAAACGTGCTTGAGACTAAGTCCTTAGTCTTGTCGAGAGTTTAGGAGAGTTTGTTATTCATTGTACTTTAAATTCAGTTGTGTAGCATGAATAAAAGATAAAAAAATATTTAGTTCCATTTATCTGTGGTTTATCTTCACCCAGACAAAGATATTATTGTGTAGTTCTGACAGGGACCTATCATTTCCCTTCAACAGTCCTAGGATTTGAATTTCTGAGAAAATGGGGTTGTTATTTTTCATTTTGTTAATATGATTCCCACAAAACCTTAAGATGTAATTGTTATAGAACATTCACTGATAATTGAATCAAAGATTTCATGCATTCTGTCAAATAAAACAATTGATTTGACTTGGTGGTTATTTGAGGGTAAAAATATTTAGAGTTAAAGCAAACTCTATCCTTTTCGTAGAACATTACGGAAATAGCTTTAGTTCTATCTTCCTTGTATCTGAATCATGAATATATAATGACTTATGTGTACTTAGTCAATAAATACTGTCTCTGCGAACGTGTGTTTTTCATGGGAACATTAAGCCCAAGTGACTTTCATCCTTAGGATCTGGTTTAAGGGAAGTTAATTAATATCATTAGTTATCTCCGTATGTTGATAATTTCAAATATTATTTTTCACGTAACAAACAAGCGCGTAATTAGTTCAGCTATTAGAAACTCAGACTTTGTTTCTCTTTTCTGTTGTAGAGTTGTAAAAATCATGAATCAATACCAAATGATGTTTCACCAATAGATCATATGTTTTATAAAGTTATTATTAGTAGATGAATGACAATTAGCTCAAAGGCTAACAAACTGATCCATTGCAGTTAGAAGTTATTTATTGGTTTAATATGACCTTGGAAACTAACTTTAACTGGTCATGGGTGGACTTCTCAACTTTGGATTGAACAGGGATTTAGTGGTATTAACCTGGTCTTTAAATTTCCCAGAATTTTCATAGCGTGGAAATTTCAAAGGGCCTTCTTTTTGAATTGACAACTTCACACCATGACATAAACTGAAAATGAAAAATGGAAATATCTCATTTGCACATATAATAATGAGTAAAACTCATTTTTTGTCCTTGAAAAATATTATTACTGATTATTTGGTCATTTATTAATTTTTTGTGACAATTTAATCCTTAAATTTGTATTCTGTCGAACAATTTAGTCCTCCGTCTAGTGACATTAAGTAAGATTAGATGAAACAATCCACGTGGCACATTAAATGTTAACGTGACACCTTAAAAAGATTTGTTGACGTGCACCTTCAAAAAAATTAAAAAAAAAAACTTCTCTCTCTCTCCTCCATCCTCCCCACCAGAAACTTAGCCTCCCCATCTCTCCCTCTCTCTTCTCTCCAACTCCAACAACCTAGGCTCTCACCCTCTCTCTCACACACCATAATGCTCCTCTCTTTGTAGACCATGTGCATGAAACTGAAAAACAGAGAGAGACCATATGTGTGAAACTGAAAAACAGAGAAAGACTCAGCAACTCATTTTTACTGTAGCAACTCAGCAACTCTAAGACCCAGTCCTAACACCCATGCACGCCACTCCCATGGCATCAAATAGCGTTGCTGAGTTGTTTCTGATATTTTCATTGTCAAGCCAACATGCAAAGATGCACTATCACAATTTTCGTTGTCCTTTCTGTTATCCTTCTTTTATTCTCTTGTTGGTTTGTTAATGGCATCTAATAGCGGTTGCTTGTCATAGGTGTGATGTACTTATTGTTATTGGTTGTTTTACTGTAGGAATACTATGTTGAAGGAATAGGCAGAATCCCTCATCCAAGAAAATATAATTCTGAAGCGAGCTGTGTGCAACATGAACGCCAAAAAGAGTATGAAGAAGGAACGAGACAATGACTTTTAAAGCTTATTCAATCAAATGTGTGGTTGAGTATGATATCCCTATCCTTGTAATTCCACCACTTTAACAAATGCTGGAGACTAAAGATTATACAATCATTGTGTTTTGTATTCGGTTTTTGCCAAAAGAAATACAAAAATCAACCGATAGTTTATCTCAATCTCAGAATAAAAAGGTTATGGCCAGTAAAAGAGAGGAAAACTTGATAAGAATACAATCTAATAATGCCTGTCCTATAGTGNTGTGCAGATGCCAAAGCGCCTCAAGGTATGTCTAAGATACTGTAGTAAGTAGCAACAGCAATTTTCATTTTTTATTTTTATGAGTAAGTCACTTGTTTAATTTGCTTATTGGTCCTCTAATCTGAAGGATAGTTCTTTATGATCTGGTTAATTCATAGTATATATATTTGTTTGTTTTTTTTCTTTGTCATTTGGTCCTTGGTAGCCTTGAAATTTTCCAAGGTCACATTTCCTGCCCTTGTAGGGTCCCAAATTAATGGTTCGCACACCACATATTCATTGCCCTTTTTATTTCTTAGAGGGACCATGGGTCTCTATTGTTAGAGAACGATACTTAGTACTCCTAAGTTTAAAGCTATTGAGAATATAAGCCTTGCAGAAATGTTTGAGTGGATTCAATTTAAGTCTTAATTAAATTATGATGTTGCGATGTATTACACTAAAAATTATGTTACCATGAATGTAAGTGTAGAAGATATGTGTATTCGTAGACATGGAAAAACATAGCTCTTATTGTAGAGACCAGATACTTGATGTCATTTTGTTAATTAAAAAAAGGAAAAAAGAGAACTACATGTAGGATGTTAAGAATATCTTAATGGGAATCTAATTATTTGATTATGTGGAATTATTTTATATTCCCTAAAATATCGTTTTCTATTTCTTTCATAAGAAAAATATCTCTACTTGTTCAATCACTAAATTGCTTACATCTACGTGTAAACAACCACTTATCACTTTCTTATCTCCCAATAAATGTGGGATAACCATGCATGACTTTCATCTGCCTTCACTGCTTTGTGCGGTTGTGATTACTCAAGGCATCCTAGAAATCCTTCTGAAGTAGATGGCTTGTTGCTTTCAGGCTTTTAAATACAACCTAGAGCCTCTTTTTCCTTTCAAACCCAATAAGTAACTTGTGAAAGTAGTGTATAATTTGAATTAGATATCTGCTCTTTGCACACAGGCACTATAGTTCTGCTGTTGATTATTCTGCTTCTAGCAAAATTTCTCAACATTGAAAGAGTCATGAGCTAGATAGTGATAACATTGACTAACATCTTTCATAGTATCATTCGTGAGAGAAAGTTGCTTTAGCTACTTTTCACACTTGAAGCCCCACATAAGAGTCTGAATTAACAACTTACTGAAAAACTTGAATTAGTTCTTATAACTCTGATATAGTTATTTTCATTTTTGACCATAATCTTTTAGCCGTTAGTTTTTGAATTGTTGTGCAGTGAAAATAATTCTTCTTTTCACTGCACAACAAGAATCCTCTATCCTCTTTCCCACTATCCATCCATCCCATTAATTATTATTTTTAAGTTAATTTTTGTAGTCATTCCAAGTGGGCTTGCATCAGATGTTCATTCTATTGTTTGTTTTTCCTTCTTCTAATCATCTTTCCCTGTAGGCCCCATTTCACTTTTGTTTGGAAGCAACACAATTCCTATTGATAATTGACTTTTCAGACATCTAGAAAATATCCATATAACCATTAACCAAAAGGAAATTAGGAGGCAATTTCAGTAGATCATACAATAGCACTGACTTAGGCTTAGTGTCATGGACTTGCTATTCCAATATATATTGGAATCAGAAGAATTTCAAGATAACCTCTCTTTCTTGATCATAATAGCTTAACAACATTTTCCATTAGGTTATGTTTGCAACCATCAAATTTATGGAATGATCTGATTCATAAACGAATTCTTTGATATAGGTTGTTTGGAATCGTATTAGTTTAGTAATTGATTCCATTTACAAATTAGTTTATATTTATTAGACGAGGATTTATAAATTATATCACTTTTGGTGTAATTTGTAAATCATTTATTTTTAAATCAAATCAATTCTTTTCTATTAATGAGACATTCCAAACATGCTTATGCAATTTATATATATATTATTGCCAAAACACAAATTTTAGCTCTCTATGTGTGTGAAAACTGTAAACCGAAAACTAGAAAAGGATATGTACATTTACTGAATAGCCATTTGCCGCGGCCCAATCTCCATCCTCAGCCCCGTGAAAATTGCCAACCCTTTCATGGCCCAAAAATAAAAAATTCAACCCTTAGATAATATGACTATAAAGGCCCTCAATCATATATAAAAATTTATTTCTTTCACACCCTGCACTTCAAAGTATTAAACAATACAAAAAAAAAATTAAAAAAACTAATATACGTGGCATTTGTAAGTATAACTAATATATAAATCTTATTATTTTTGTAGATATCTATCAAGAGGCCAAAATATTATGGTCCATTGAGGCTCATTCTACTTCAAATTAATACTCGACTTTAAAAATTCAATTTGACCTCAAGCTCAACACAACATCGTCAATTTTTAAAAAAAAGTCTTCCTTTAATATCACATTTTGATTGCTGCTATACACCTTATATATATATATATAAATACCAATTTTTATTAACCTTTCAACATCACTTGACTGGTGAAAGAGTTAGTCAATTAATGACATCTGTTTTTGTTTTTTAATTGAAGTGATACTAGTCAAAAACAAAACTACCCGCCCTTCTCAAACTTAACCAACTCCTCTCTCCCAATAATGCCCCTTCACTCTTCACTCTGAAAATGGAAGTTTCTGGCGGCTAGAACTGCTTACTTGCTTTTAAGTTCATTATTTTGTATGCTGGATTAAGTAATCAAGTCTAGAGTATATACTTTGATTCAAATGAATAATCAAGAGTCATACATGAAATATTTAAAGTTATTGACGGCATCATTTGTTTAATAATTCAAACCCGATGCTTGAACTTTAAACCTTATAGGTTGATTGCTTTTCAAAGAAATTATTAATTTGTCCTTAAGAATCAACTGATTCCAAGAATGGGCCTCATACAACTTCATGTTCAGATAATTCTAATTCATGTCTGTCAGTTACTTTCTCAGTGAGAGATGGAGGAGTGAGAGAGAGGTGAGAGAGAGATGAGAGTGAGGAGTGAATGGAGAAAGAGAGAGAGAGAATTTTTTTTAGGTGCCACATCAGTAGATTTTTTTTAAGGTGCTACGTCAGCACTCAACGTGTCACGTGAACTTTTCCATCTAACCTCATTTAACGTCACTTGACGGAGGACTAATTTATCAGACGGAATAACAATTCAAGGATCTAATTGTCACCGAAAATTTTTGAAGGACTAATTTGTCATTGCCTGAATTTTCCAATGACAAAAAAAAGGGTTTTACTCTTTTTTTTTTTGGACCTTTTTGTGTGGGTTGCTATAGTTGGGTTCCAATTTTCCAAAGAAGGCAAGAGAAGAAGGTTGAAGCCCATATCTGATCTCCTCTAAATTGACTTCATGAATCATATTTCATGACCACAATGTTGCAACTAAATGCTTTAGCAAGAAAAAAAATAATTTCTTCTGCATGTCAGGAACAAGAGTTGGTTTATAATTTATATGCTTTGTGTTTATGATTTTTGCAAGTTAATATGAACTCTAACGCCCCCAATATCCTCTGCCTAATTTGATGTTCTCGTTGAAGGTTTGAAGCAAAACGGAAGGATTACCATTGCTATTGGTAAGAATTATGGCAATTTTTCCTGTAATTTGAGTTGGAAAAACATCTTCCCGCATATTTTAAATGTATGTTCATAATCATTGTAAGTTATGACCATTCTTTGCATGTTAACAGGCTCATGGGCAGGTGGGACTGGGATTGTTATAATCACTGTCGTGATTATTTGTAACCGTAAGAAATGTTTCAGAAAGACCATTAAGAAGAAAGGAACATTTGATGATCTCAATGTTGAGAAATTTATGGAAAGTTATGGCTCTTTGGCACCAAGGCGGTACACTTATTCAGAAGTTAAAAGGATGACAAACTTGTTCGCTAGTAAATTAGGGCAAGGGGGATATGGCATTGTGTACAAGGCGAGCCTACCTCCAGATGGTCATCTTGTGGCAGTAAAACTACTAAGTGAGTCTAAAGGTAATGGAGAAGAATTTATAAATGAAGTTGCAAGTATTAGCAGAACATCACATGTCAACATTGTCTCTCTTTTGGGATTTTGTTATGAACGGAATAAAAGAACGCTCATCTATGAATTTATGCCTAATGGTTCATTGGATAAGTTCATTTACAAAAAAGGGTCTCCTAATGCAATCTGTAATTTGGAGTGGGAGACAATGTACCAAATTGCAATTGGCATTGCTAAAGGACTACAATACTTGCATCGAGGATGTAATACAAGAATTCTTCACCTTGATATCAAACCCCAAAACATTCTTTTAGACGAAGATTTTTGTCCAAAAATCTCTGATTTTGGACTAGCTAAAATATGCCAAAAGAAAGAAAGCATTGTAACTCTAATGGGCACAAGAGGAACTATAGGGTTCATTGCACCAGAAGTATTTAGTCGAACATTTGGTGGAGTTTCTCATAAATCTGATGTTTATAGCTATGGCATGTTGGTGTTGGAAATGGTTGGAGGAAGAAAAAATTTCGACAATGGAGCGTCGCATACAAGTGAAATGTATTTTCCGGATTGGATATATAAGGACCTTGAGCAAGGTAATATTCTTAGTAGAAATATGTCCATCACAGGTGAGGAAAACGAGATTGTAAGGAAGATGATTTTGGTGAGTCTATGGTGCATTCAAACAAATCCATCAGATAGGCCATCAATGGGTAAAGTAGTAGAGATGTTAGAAGGACCTATTGAGTCATTGCCATTTCCACCAAAGCCATTCTTGTATTCTCCTTCCAAGTCACCCCTTCAGTTTTCAGATGGATCTTCCACCAATATGGAGGACATAAACTCAAGATCCACTCAAAAGGACGGTTCCCTTCAACAGTCCTAGGATTTGAATTTCTGAGAAAATGGGGTAGTTATTTTTCGTTTTGTAAAATATGATTCCCACGAAACCTTAAGATGTAATTGTTATAGAACTGTCACTGATAATTGAATCAAAGATTTCATGCATTCTGTCAAAGAAAACAATTGATTTGACTTGGTGGTTATTTGAGGGTTAAAATATTTAGAGTTGAAGCAAACTCTATCCTTTTCGTAGCACTGTAAGGAAATAGCATTAGTTCTATCTTCCTTGTATCTGAATCATGAATATATAATGACTTCTGTGTACTTAGTCAATAAATACTGTCTCTGCGAATGTGTGTTTTTTATGGGAACATTAATCCCAAGTGACTTTGATCCTTAGGATCTGGTTTAAGGGAAGTGAATTACTTTCATTAATTATCTCCGTATGTTGATAATTTCAAATATTATTTTTCACGTAACAACAAGCGCTTAATTAGTTCAGCTATTAGAAACTCAGACTTTCTTTCTCTTTTCTGTTGTAGAGTTGTAAAAATCATGGATCAATACCAAATGATGTTTCACCAGTAGATCATATGTTTTATAAAGTTATTATTAGTAGATGAATGACAATTAGCTCAAAGGCTAACAAACTGATCCATTGCAGTTAGAAGTTATTTATTGGTTTAATTTGACCTTGGAAACTAACTTTAACTGGTCGTGGGTGGACTTCTCAACTTTGGATTGAACAGGGGTTTAGTGGTATTAACCTGGTCTTTAAATTTCGCAGAAACTTCATAGCGTGGAAATTTCAAAGGGCCTTCTTTTTGAATTGACAACTTCACACCATGACATGAACTGAAGATGAAAAATGAAAATATCTCATTTGCACATATAATAGTAAGTAAAACTCATTTTTCGTCTTTGAAAAATGTTATTACCGACAATTTGTCATTTATTAATTTTTTTTGACAATTTAATCCTTAAATTTGTATTTTGTCGGACAATTTAATCCTCTATCTAATAATGTTAAGTAAGATTAGATGGAACAATTTACGTAGCACATTAAGCGTTAACGTGACACCTTAAAAATATTTGTTGACGTGACACCTTCAAAAAAATTAAAAAAAAAATTTCTCTCTCTTCTCCATCCTCCCCACCACAAACTTAGCCTCCCCATCGCTCTCTCTCTCTATTTTCTCTCTAACTCCAACAACCTAGGCTCTCACCCTCTCTCACACACCATAACGCTCCTCTCTTTGTAGACCATATGCATGAAACTGAAAAACAGAGAGAGACCATACGCGTGAAACTGAAAAACAGAGAAAGACTCATCAACTCATTTTTTACTGTAGCAACTCATTGCACCATCATTACCCATTTATACTGTAGCAACTCAGCAACTCTAAGACCCAGTCCCAACACCCATGCACGCCACTCCCATGGCATCAAATAGCGTTGCTGAGTTGTTTCTGATATTGTCATTGTCAAGCCAACATTCAAAGATGCACTATCACAATTTTCGTTGTCCTTTCTGTTATCCTTCTTTTATTCTCTTGTTGGTTTGTTAATGGCATCTAATAGCGGTTGCTTGTCATAGGTGTGATGTACTTATTGTTATTGGTTGTTTTACTGTAGAAATACTATGTTGAAGGAATAGGCAGAATCCCTCATCCAAGAAAATATAATTCTGAAGCGAGCTGTGTGCAACATGAACGCCAAAAGGAGTATGAAGAAGGAACGAGACAATGACTTTTAAAGCTTATTCAATCAAATGTGTGGTTGAGTATGATATCCCTATCCTTGTAATTCCACCACTTTAACAAATGCTGGAGACTAAAGATTATACAATCATTGTGTTTTGTATTCGGTTTTTGCCAAAAGAAATACAAAAATCAACCGATAGTTTATCTCAATCTCAGAATAAAAAGGTTATGGCCAGTAAAAGAGAGGAAAACTTGATAAGAATACAATCTAATAATGCCTGTCCTATAGTGCACAAAAGAGAGGAAAACTTGATAGTGGACCAAGTAGGCGATGGCAAGATTTCGATACATATACTTTTGCTTTTCTAGGCTCTCTTTTCATAAAGAGAATGATATACACACTCAACCCTATTTGAGGAGTTGCTGCATACTACTTGTTTTTTAAGTTGTTTTGTGAACCCAAGCCCAGAGAAATGATCTCTTATATTTCATCCACCGCAGAAACAATATCCAACTAATATAATTTTGTCCAGAGAATCTGCTCCGTCCATAGGATAATTTTGTCTAGCTATTGGATCCCTAGGAACTGCAATTTCTGCATTACATGTTAATTTTGGCGGAGAGAGAGAGAGATGAGAGTGAGGATGGCGGAGAGAGAGAGAGAGAGATTAGAGTGAGAGAGAAAGAGATGACAGTGAGAGAGATGAGAGTGAGAGGGAGATGGCGGAGAGAAAGAGAGAGATGAGAGTGAGAGGGAGATGGCAGAGAGAGAAGGATGAGAGTGAGGGAGATGGCGGAGAGAGAGAGAGAGATGGGGAGGCTAAGTTTCTGGTGGGGAGGATGGAGGAGAGAGAGATGACAGAGAGAAGTTTTTTTTTGAAGGTGTCACGTCAATATAAATGTTTTTTAAGGTGTTACATCATCACTTAATGAATACATCAACACTTAACGTGTCACATAGACTTTTTTATCTAATCTTATTTAATGTCACTAGACAGAGGATTAAATTGTCCGACGAAATACAAATTTAAAAACTAAATTGTCACAAAAAATTAATGAAAGATCAAATTGTCGGTAATAACATTTTTCAAAATGAAAGAAAGATTTCACTCTATAATAATCTATTCTGCTATCCCATTAGTCTCATCTTCGTTTTCCTCTCTACTCCATTCTCCCTAGTCCTTCAACTTCAAGAAAGAAACCTATGTTTTACCCATCATCTATTTTCTTTCTCTCTGTGGTTCTTTTCATCCTAACCAATGTTCCCACTTTCCTTTGTGAAGATGATTCCCAGTTTACAAATTGCAATTACACTATTAGCTGTGGACGCATAAGCAGCATCACGTACCCTTTCTCCGTAGTATATCAGTTACTTTCTCAGTGTTGTTGTTCTTGTTGTTTTCCTTGTTTAGATGGCTGGCTTCCAAACTTCCAAACAAGGCAAGAGAAGAAAGTTGAACCCCATATGTAAGACAAAACCTCTCAATTCTGATAGGCGTGAAGCAAGATCAAGTTTTGGGCCACTACCAACAGATTGGCCAAACAATATTAATTGCTCATCCTTCACCTCATATTGCTCTTTGAGAGAATTAAATTGCTGGAGTTGACAAACACTTGGGAACTGATATGCAGGATGTTGAGTAGCTTTTATATCCACTTTTTAGATATCCTTTACTTAAGTATTTGATTGTTTATTGAGATTAATCATCATATAATGTGATCTTTTATGTTAAATTGTAGGTTTCATAGGTTAGAATGAAGAATTGAAGAATTGAGAAGTTTTTGGGACAGAATTCAAGAGTTGCGGCGCTCAAAACCTAGAGTCGCGGCCCCTAGAGCATGAAACTTAAAACCAGGACAGCAGCTCAGGGGTGCACCCCTTGAACAGTAGCGCCGCACCCCTCAAAATACAGAGGTGCGGCGCCCGAAAGTGAAAAGAAGCAAAGTTCTTCCAGCGAGTCAGAGGTGCGGCGCCCAAACTTCAGAGGTGCGGCGCCCGAATTTAATTCTGCAGACGCGGCTTATTTTCTCATGGGTTTTAGGGCTTTAGAGTGAGGGGTATAAATAGGAAAGCTAGGGAATTAGAAAGGGGTTCGTTCTTAGACACTTTTGGAGGCACAAAGGAGGCAAAGCAAGGATTGAAGGGAGGAGATGCAAGGCTGATTTGACCTTCAAACCAGAGTTTTTCCTCTTTTACCTTTGAATCATGTCTCAATTTTATTCTTTCTTGTTCTCTTCATCTAGTATGAACTAATTCTCTTATCTAGGGTACGATGTAGCCTAATTAGGACCAGCTGTAGTTTCTTATGAAGTTAATTCCATTATTTATCTCTTAAATTTGAGCGTTTATCTCTTCTCTTAATGCTTCTGATTGTCTGGCCAATAATTAGATGAATTGTTAATCACAATGAGACCGGAAGGAGAGTTGTGTGTCAAGTTCCTTGGGGTAAATGCCATGAGTTACATGGAGGATAGGAATATACCTCTATGGCTCATGTAATCAGTTAAAAAGATCCACAAAACTAAATGAATTCATAATTATTGTAACTCGTATAGGGATATACAGGGTTAGTAGTTAAGGGATATTTACACTAGACCTTGGGAGAGGCTAGTGAATAAATTAGGGAATCTTGATTAGCAAATAGGAAGATAAATTGGAGTTAATGGAATATGGAATGAAAGCTGGGAGTAATTATGGTGAAGTCGGAACCCTAGGTGTTTCTCTCTTGCTGAATCTATCATTTTTCTGGTTTAATTTGCTATTTTTCTGGTTTACATTGTTTTCATTCTATTTTTAGTTGTTTCATTGAAATATCTTCTTATCGATTGATTAGATAAAGTTAAGGTTAACCCTATTTCGGTAGTTGGTACATTAGTCCTCGTGTGAACGATAAATTGATCTCATTTTATTACTTGCAAACGACAATGTACACTTGCGTTGGAATTTTCACAACACAGGATAATTTGGTATGCCAATCTAGAGAAATAATATCAAGTTTGAACTATAAATTAATAAACATAGAAAAAGAAAAAATTGAGTGAGATGCTCTTAAAAGTCTGCTATACCTAATATTTTCAAAATCATCAAGCAATTTAGAGGAGATCAGATATGGGCTTCAACCTTCTTCTATTGCAACCCATGTGTTTTTTATTCAAAAAGAGAGAGACAATTATTGGTAGGTGACTAAAGTTATAAGTATTTTTTAGTGGGTGGCCGAAACAAAAATATTTTCTATTGGGTTACACTTTACCGATGAATTTCAAAAATTGATTTGCTAAGAGTAGTATCATGTGTTTTTTATGTTTATTATGAACAATCATGCAATAATCATCGATAAGCACACCATGACTACTAGTCAAGCATATGCAAAAAGGGCCATTGTGAGTAAATACACTATTAGTCATATGAACAATAAAGTAATCATTGTGTGTTTGCTCACAATAACCACTGAAAAATAAATAATAATCATTGTAAGCGAAGGACAATTTTAAAAATATTTTTCTTTGTCATTCACTAGAAAATATTATTTAGTTGAATAACTAAACAATAATTCTCTCAAAGAAAAAACGGAAAGAAAACCTAGCTACATGGGTCTCAAAGAGAGTAACTAACGCATCTGGGCACGAAGTTGCAAGAGGCCCATACTTGCAGTAACAGATGAATTGTTCCTCAGTCTTATCATAACCGCACTCCCCACCAGAGTTACGCATGTGTTGCACTGCTCATTATCTAAAATACATTTCAATCCAAAGTGGTTTAATTGCATAATTATAAATTGGATGTATGATTAGTTGTTGTTTATATTGAAACCGAAAATGGGATGGCCAAATTGATAATTTGTGGATTTTATTTTATTAAATTTGTTTAGGGGTTTTAATGGGCGGCTTGATTTTTTTTTTCTTTTTTTTTTATGATTTTTAGGTGTTTTTTTTTTTTTATGGATTATGGAATTTATGTACTCTTAGAGTAATTATGTCCGAATTTAAAAATAAAAAATATTTATTATGTGAAATTTTTTTAGTTGAATTTATTTAGGGCTTTTGATGTATGATGTGATTAGTTTAGTTTTATAATTTTTTGTGATTTTTTGGATAGATTTTTTGTGATTTTTCTTTATAATTTAAGAATAGGAAAGAATGGATTATAGAATTTATGTATGGGTGAGCTCTGTTGCTGACGTTTACTCAATTTTTTGAGGTTAGCCCTTTTGTCTCTCTCTTGTTCTTCCTCTCTGCGTGACTATACTTCTCTATTTTTAACACTCTGCTTCATTGATTAGCAATGTAATTCAAACTTTGTTTTTCTCCTTATGAAATCCTCTTATCAATGTAATTTACATTTTGCTTTCCTTTTTAACAAGGTGTGTTGGTCTTATTCTATTGTTGTTTGACACAAAGAAACCATTGATTTAGTCTTGTTTGCATGTCTTTGTTTATGTAGTGCCTTGACCGTTTGCATTGTGTGTAAATATTCACTTCAGTTTCACTGGTACAGGTAGGAGCTCCAGGAAGAATCGGCCAACTTCCTGTATTTATAACATTATAAGATTCTATTGACAGTTACTCATTTGGTAGATGTTATGTGATTATGTCACCCTTAAGAATTGGAATAGTATTGCAAATTTGGGCTGTTAAGAATTACTTCTTTGTTCATCTTTTCTTATGCAGCTAATTCAAATGGACTGAAGCTTACATGTTAATTCATCCGAGTCTTTATCACAGGTTTACATGAGTTTGTAGATACAAGGGTGCTTCTTACTGTGAATGTGGTTCACTTTGCATACTATATGGTATTTGACTGAAGCCTTTCTGTTAATGCAGAGGCTGTTCAGCAATCTGCTGCAATTGCAGAGGCAGAGGGTCTTTATCAAATAGAAGCTACTGATTTGGAGAGTATTCTTCCTCAGTTACTGTTAGATTTTTAAGGCATTTGAAGGGACACTTATATATAATTTCTGCTTTTACTATCATCTATAATGCTATACAGTAAATGCTAATTGTAAGTTGTAGAGGAGCAGTATCAATGCAAGTCGTCTTTGTAAGTAAACGCCAGTTCAAAGTTTCTTTCAATTTGTCAATTTATGGTGTGCTCTATCTCTCTTCTTTCTATTGTTTGAGTAAACGCCATAACAGTTGGAATTCTTAAAATACAAAAAATGTAATTCTAACAGTAGAATACCGTTGGAAAGTAAACAATACAAGAATAAAATTGAATTTCAATGAAAATGACTGTTGAAAAATAAAAAATAAAAAAGGAAAATTCCAACAAAATATTACCATTGAATTTTATTTTTTTTATAGAATTCCAACAGTATTTTTCCTAAGAAATTACCGTTAAAATTTTTAGGAAAAAAAAAATGAAAAAAAANTTTACGAAAAAAAAATGAAAAAAAATTTAACAATATTTTTTCGTTGGAATTATCATTGGAATAATTTTTCTCATAACCCAAATTCCAACAGTCACCTTTTTTCGTTGGAATTGTAAAATTTCAATGGTCATTTTTTTCAACACCCTATTTTCCATTGGAATTCAAATTTCTAAAAGAAAAGTGCAAAAATTTCTGTTTGAATCCAGTCTTTTTATTATAGTGCATGTTTCATATTTTATAAGCATAAAAGAAAGAATGAAAAGAAAAAAGTAAGAACCATTGGCTTAAATTGATTAAGAAATATACATAACAAACAAAAACCGAAAAGGTAAAGCATCCTTGGATCCCAATCCCTGCTTAGATCTCACACCTTGAAAGAAAGATAAATATATCAGGATATGTTGATGAGAAAATAATCCAAAATAAGTTGTAATGATGGTTACAGTTTCACATTATAGAGGTGAGAAGTGTCACTTTTGTCTCTTCAGAAGTGTTGGTGGACTTGAGAAATATCTCTAATAAAAAAAAAATTCTTTCTTAGCATAAAATCGTTAATTTCTTTTCTAAGTTATTTGTTTTAACATGTCATCTTGAATTTCCTTACACATTCAAGTTAAAAATTAGTTAGCAAATGAAATACACAAAATATTAAAGATTGTCTAATAGAATATATTGGGAATGATTATAATGACAATCATTATCTCCGTCCAATAGTGTTGAGGCATTAGATTTTGCCATAACCGTTGGTGAGGTCTAATAATAACTATATTAAACAAAAATGTTTCTAGTTACGATATAAAATAAAAAGGAACAGAATTCATATAGCCTCAACATTGACCCAAAATTGTTCGAGCTAGGCTTTCTTTTTCTCCATAGATAGTATTGGTAATAGTCCATCAATTTTTTGTCAAATTCATATGTCACGGGTGATATCATGTCCTAAAAGATGGGACATTCTATAGCAATAATAGTACTAATCTATTTCTCTTTTAACATGATATAAAGACATATTTAATTAATTTAAGAAGTTAACAAGTGATTAAATGAGTAACCATTTTAAGAATAGGCGTCATAGAATGCTAATAATTGCCCTATATGTAATCAACCCCAAATTCAAACTCTAAACTTAGACCAATTTTTAGTGTTCAATTAATTGCACAATTCTATTNTATATGTAATCGACCTCAAATTCAAACTCTAAACTTAGACCAATTTTTAGTGTTCAATTAATTGCACAATTCTATTTGTTTAAAATAGAAGAAAATGATTGGTTGTGACTGCATTTATCTCATTTCTCATTGCATTTCATGTTTCATTCTCATATCTTATATTTTTTTCACGAGGTTTTGCCACTCCGCATTGCTCGTCGAAAAGGACATTGTGACAATAATGGATAAATTTATTCTAAAATTAATAGCATCAACATGATAATTTATTTATTTATTTATTTTGTCTATAAATAGTACATTACACTGGAAAGAGAACAATGAAAATAGGATGCTAACAACAAACCACTTGATACTAGGAACACACCATTAGATCCACAAGTACATAAACAATAATTATAAATAGAAACACATAATTAATGATGCTCATATCATTAATTATTTATTGTGAATTATCATGTGGAAATGCTACATGCTGAGGAACTTCTTGAACCATTGGGCGGAGTATTTTGGATACCTCTTTAAGCCATCATCGTAATCCGTAAAGTTCAATCCAAATCGCAGAGTGTAGCCATTAGCCCACTCAAAGTTGTCTAACAACGACCATGGGAAATATCCTTTCACATTCACGCCATAATCACTAAATATATACATCCAAAGCCAACATGAAGAAAAGTGTTAAAATGTATATCTAATATCTAAATTATATACGAAATAATGAGAGAAATTAAGGGAATCTTTTGATATGATGTTACTTACTAAATTGCAGAGTGAAGATAATAGAGATGGCGATAATGGAAATCAATTCTAACAATATCTATAAGCGCTTCTTCAACGGAGAGGGTTGAATAGTTGGACTGAGCCATTCCTGTTCTCATGTTCATATATTTAGTAGGTTAGAAGAAAAACACGTATTAAAATATACAATAAATTTTCTCATCAGTTTTAATAATATATAATAGGTTCATTTACCATTTTCCGTAATGTAAATTACAGGGTCGTCGTAGTTTGTCTTGATGTAGTTTAGTAGATCTCGAAGTCCTTTTGGATAAGCATACAACCCTGAAGCAGTCTGTAAATATACATGAATAGAGGTCTCTTTATTATGAAACAATAAGAACCAAATGAAGCTGCAAATGAACTAGTCATATACATACACTGTCTCCAATGGGTACTCCTTGACGGGAATCTGTAATAACAAATACGGAAAAAATGTTTGTCAATTATTGCAAAGTTTTTCTTTCAATTCTTTTTGACGGTTTGATAGAATCAATGAGTGCTCGTATGCAAGTTTCTAGATCTCATAAAGCTGTTCTTACATGTCAAATTGACATTAGCGTCTGTGAGCAAGCTGGGGGGATCAGTGATTACAGGCCAGTCGGCAGCAAATTTTGAGGTGTAGTAGTTTATCCCAATAAAATCAAATGATCCTTTGAGTTTCTTGGATTCTTCTTCAGTGAACTGAGGTAATCGACTTCCCACCAACTCTTGCATGATCTCTGGGTATTTACCTGATGTGAGTGGTTTCATAAACCTGCAATCAAGAAATTTTATGACCTATTCAAAGCTCGTCCATGGCCAAATTCAGTTTTTATTCGTTTTTCTTTCATAGGTATGAAATAAGGACGCTTATCAAAATTAAGAGGCTGAGGCCTAATTATCCCAACCATAAAGAAAATCACTAACACGATTATAGATCAGAAATTGGCCAAAACAATTGAGTAACACATTAATCCAAAACAATGAAGTATCTATTCACGTTTTAGTTTGATATTATTATTTTTCGAGACAGTTACCATCCCAACACGAAATCCATTCCTCGTAAGGCAGCTTGTTGATCATTTTCGTTCTCTGAGAATGGAACACACCATATACTGTCTAAGGTTATGCCTATTTGACCATTTTGAGTTGCCTGCATAGTGCACACATACAAGAATTTTTTATCCGTAAGAATTTGCAACAATATCCTCATGAGGGCCTCAATTATATTCGAGCTTCAGAGTTCTCATTCGATATACTGAACCTTATACTTAGTGTTGTAGACGTCAACAGCAGCTGCATGAGAAAGAAGTAGGTGGTGCGCAACAATATAGGGCTCTGTCCCCGAATCACCACCAAGGCAATTAAGCTCCTGCCAATAAGAACACCGACCTGGTGCCATACTTCCAACAGCATAGCCAGTATAGCAGTAAGTATATGGCTCATTCAAAGTAATCCAGTTCTTCACCCTATCACCAAATTTCTCAAAGCAAACGTCCACAAAGTCTTTAAAGTCCTCTCTGCATATATAAATGAGTAAGTTCAACTATTAGTTAATTAGTTACAATATTTAATTTAATTAGACACTGATTTATTAAAAGCTTTTCTACATAGTCATAGTCATAGATTTTAATCATAATATATAGCTAGCATGGGTGTAACTTTGGGGGTGTCACTCACACAATGCGAGAGTTTAAGAAGCCTCCATATTCTTCTTCTAAAGGTTGGGGACGATCCACATGATAAAGTGTCACAAATGGTATCTTACCTGCATTAAATGAAACTCATTAAGTTTAATTAAGATTTTCAGGTGAATGAATTATTTTGGTTTTACGAAATGAAATATTGTAAAATATTAAAGTTGAATATCTTACCATTGGCGATGAGCTCATCAATTAACTTGTTGTAATAATTGATTCCTTCTTCACTTATGCCCCCACTTCGCTTTCCAGCTGTAGATAGTTTATATGAACATGGTTAATGTGAAACATGCAGCAAAGCAAGGTAAAAATTATATGAATTTGACTTACTTGGTAGTATTCTAGACCAAGAGATGGAGAATCTGTAAGCATCCGTGTCCAATTCATTCATGAGTTTAATATCTTCCTATAACATGAAGTGCTGTGGATCATTATATTGTGGAAGAAAAGACTAAAGAAAAGAAATATATCTTCATAAAGAATTCTCTATTCATATTCAGTTATCTTATTTATGGTAAGAGTTTAATATAATTAAGTTGCCAGTAGATTCTTATAATTAATTTGGACTTACCATATAGAGATTAAAGGAGTCACAGGCAATATCTCCATTGCTTCTATCTTCGATTTTCTCTGCATGACAATTTACCAATAGAAAAAAATCCTTAGTTATACATACATAATTTATGCTTGAAGGTTTTTTTTTCCTTCTGCTTTATTAACTATNTGCTTGAAGGTTTTTTTTTTCCTTCTGCTTTATTAACTATCACCGACACGCAATAACTTCCACAGGATTTTTAGTAATGCTAGCTGTTGTTACATACTATATATAGTAAATTTTTTTTTTTGTTTCAACGGTAAAGGTATTCTCGAACTAGCTTTCATGTACTAAAACTAAGTCTCTCCCCAAAATATCTTAAGAGCACACCCCACATCAGCAAAGGACATTCAAGAAAAAAATTTCTCAGGATGCTGATCCCAAAATTCGAATCTTGGTTGCTTAAATAAACCCAAATATATATATATGTATGTATGTATGTATGTAGTGAATACGACTTAAGGTAGTTGCATTTCATTTTGTAGAAAAAAAAAATTGTAACTAGGATTTCACACACACAGAAATAGCTGCTCCTTGAGGCTATGCTGTATGTTCCATATTTATAAGCATAAAAGAAAGTATGAAAAGAAAAAAGAAGAACCATTGGCTTAAATTGATTAAGAAATATAAATAACATGCCGAAACCAAATAGGTATAGCATCCTTGGATCCCAATCCCTGCTTAGAACTCACACCTTGAAAGGAAAGAGAGATATACCAGGATATGTATGGGTGAAGTTATCCCATGCAGTTCGTCCTCTACCATTTATATTACCTTCGATCTACATCATCAACAAAAACAAAATAAAATGGAAAAGCTCTTATAGCCAATATTAATGGAAGATGTTTCAGAGTTAGAGATTGATCTTGTATTAATTACGTATGAAAAGGCATACTTGGTATGCCGAGGTTGCAGTCCCAAAAATAAAGTCTTTTGGGAAACTGCTCCGATTCAAAGGAAGAACAATATCAATGGATGGAACAGGTACAACGCTAGCAACAGGTGCAAACTTAGCAACAGGTGCAACCTTAGCGACAGGTGCAACCTTAGAAACAGGTGCAACCTTAGCAAACGGTGCAGCCATAGAAAATGGTGCAACCTTAGCAACAGGTGCAACAATAGGAGCGAAAGACGAAAGAAAGCTGGCGACTGCCATAAGTGATTACAATGGAGTGGCTGATATGGTTAGAATGGATATGGGGTGGCTATGGCGATCGATGTCAAGCTTTATATAGGAAAAAAATGTAGAGTCGAGACACACAAAGACATAAAACATTTCCAAATTTCAGAACAAATTTTTTTTTTAATGGTTAAAATATTTTACACACACAAGAAAGACCGCACATTAGATGTTATTCATCAAACAACAAGCTATTAGGTGTAGTCTAGTGGTGAAGAATTTGAGTAGTTTGCAGGATATTAAAAATTTCAGCCTATGTGTCATCATGTAACAAAAAAAAAAAAAAATATACATCAAACAGCCTACTTTATATTTTATAAATCTTTTATAAAGGTTTAGGTCTAAGTAATGAATCTCTATTTTCTTACCAAAAAAATTAGCTCTATCTATGTAATGATAAAAAAAAAAAAAAAAACAAAAGAAAACGTGCACTGTTATTAATTTATTAACAAAAATTTTCTAAGTTTAAAATTTAATCAAGAGTTCTTATATTTTCCATTCCTCTTTGAAACTCCCAAAAAATGGATAAGTAATTGATAAATACATAAATGTCTATAATTTTAAGCAAACTAATAGTACAAAAACTTAAGTTCTTGAGAGCTCGAGCTCTTCATATATTCACCCATTTTTATATGTAGAAGACGGTTTCGTTTTTCTGGTATTTTCAAAATGGAAAAGAACAGTTTGTTAATCAGTTGTGGTTAGAAAGGGTAGTAATGTACCTTTTTTTTTTCATATTTTTGGTTATGACTTTAAATTTGAATAGAAAATTCATAAGTCCTGAAGACGACTTCAATACCAGTCAACTACAAGCTGTTTGATAAGTAATGTGTTTCAAACATATGTAAATTGTGTCAACAGCAAACACTATAAAAATATATAAGATATATAGTAATCTTACCAAATAGTTTGTCTAAAAATCGTTAGAATGATATAAACACTTTGTTTTTAGTTCATAAAGAGATTTATAAGATGTAAAAGTTCACGAACATGCATAAAAGTTGTATAACTAGTAGATTAAGCTTGAGGACAACCTAATCCATTTGTCTAAACCATAAGTGTTTCACGTATTTTGTCTGATTAGTTAGTTATCTTCTATTAAATTTTTGCCGTAGAACAGTTGTCACATTTTTTACTTAGATCCATCCAAACATGTAAACTTCAGTAAAGCTGGCATTGGTGGACTTTCTCTCTGAAATAGAGAAGCAAATACACATGGGAAGGTTGACGTACATATGAGGAGATGTAGTGTGGGGACGTAGTAAGGACCAACAGGACACAAGTGAAAGAAGCCTCCACCAAGTCTTTGATAAGAGATATGATGTTTCGATTTCGAGTGAAAACATCGAGGTTTTTAGCATTTTCCACCTGTTTGGCTATCGGTCATTATAAAGTGAATCTATACCTCCCATGTGTATCTAGTGCTTTCTTTTGGAAAAAATTCTTGTGCCATTTAGAAGCAGTCTACAAATGAGAAGAAAATTAAGTGAAATGCAGTAGAAAAAAAATTAAGCAAAATAGTATACATTAACCCTTTTCGGCATGCGAGAGTTTAAAACATAGTTATTAAACCAGCAAGATCAGTTAAGACTATTGGTAAGTGTTTCTAGACTTAGTTTGGAGACAACACCTCAATAGTTGAGAACTTATATTTTATTATAAAGATCTTGTATTCAAATTTGATTGGGATTGGATGGAATGTTATTTTTTGGTTAATGACGGTAAAGGGGTTCGAACTCCTAACCTCTTGCATACTACACAAACCTCTCACCACTAAACCACGCCTATTGGCTTGATGATATGTTATTTTAAAAGAGGATAAACTATCACATGTTGTGTAATATGCTAGTTTGTTGTGATCTTATGTAATGTTTTTCTCTTAACTATCAAATGATGCTTTGGGATTATAATTTTTTCAAGTGTTATAAGTTTACATTTTTCTAAAAATAATTTGATCTATCTAATTTGACTTTATTGATATTTAACTCCTTTATTATATCACGTGGACTCAAAAGTTTATGATATAATATATATCAAATTGTTGTAATCAACACGTAGGTTTTCTATTAATATGGAAAGATTGAATTATTTATAGATATTGACATTATAGAATGTATCAGCAAACTCATGTTGTTGGAGATCTTTTTGACTCAATAAGTTAAGAAAATTTATGTCATTAAAATTCATGATAGCTGTTCTTAATGTCTTAGAATTTTCTTGCTGTGGCATCGGTTTGTTGTATATATGCTTCATATTTAGTTGCATTTGAGATCATATGCCTAAGACATGCATTTAAGAGATACTAATATAGCTATTTTGGATGTCCCATGATCTTTAAATTGTTTAGCTTTTTTTAAATATTTAAAGAAAAATACGCTATATATATGCTTCACTTAACAAAGTTTACATATTAAGAGTTTGCTTGGCTCACTGTTTTCAACGAAGAATAATTTTATCTCAAAGGGAAACATTTTGAATTTTAAGGAAAATGTTTTTTAGTTTCTGTTTGTTTTGATAGAAATAGCTTTCAAAAAAAAAAATTGTCTAAAACATTTAAAATTTTCGGCAAATATATTTTTCTTTAAAAACTATTTCTATGAAAACAAATGAAGCCTACATTAGATCACCAAGCAAACAATTTTCATTTATGATGCACTTCAGTTTTTCAATGGTTAATGAATGATCCATGATCCATGATCCATTTATCATGGATACAACCAAATTGCTAAAAAAATATATATAACCAGGAAATTTCTATGTTCACAGCATAAATCGCTAATGCTAAAAATGAGTTCCTCTGCCTCTGATGCTCATTGGAAATGGTGGCTGAGTACTGTAGATTCTGTGCTTCAGGAATGCAATTAACATATATAACATTAGTAGAGTCTATGCCTGATGTTAATTGCTTCTATTGTGTCTCTTCTCTTGTTTGGTGATGATGTTAGTTGATTTTGTGCTATGGTTTGCATGTTCTTCACGACATTGCAGTTGGGATAAGGTAAGTTTGTCCTGTAGGTTAGCCTTGGTTGTTTATTGCTTGGCTGCTTCTATGCCAAATTAGGAATACAACGAAGAAGTGATCGTGGAGCATGTGAACTTTGTTTTAAGTGGTGAAAAGGTACACTTGGTGAATGTGAAGAGAAACAGTTTTTTTCCTTCATATTTTGTCACTTTGTCATTGATAATTAATCCAGTACTAATATCTTCAGTCATATAATGAACTATTAAATAAATTTATTAGCGGTATGAAACTATGAGTGTATAAAAGGTAGGAAAACATTTCTTTCATTTTAGATTTTTGGGTTAAAAGACATTTATGTGCGTCAAGCACCTAATTTTTTAACAAGTGCCTAACGCATATGTAAAATGATCAAAATATTCCTCACCACAATATAATTATTTTATTTTCATATATATAATTAATGTTGTATAAAATATAAAGTTATTGTATTTAGACATATAATTTATCATCTTCAAACACCTGCAATGAAATCAGGTGCATTACAAAAGTCTAAATCTATGCATGCTTCCTTTTTCGAAAGCTGTGTGTCTTTGTATATAGCATCATATACTACTATTGAAATTATTTGAAAATTTGATATTAATAATAGAAAGAATATGACTAATGCATTAACCTCTTTTTTTTTTTTTTTTTTTTTNTTTTTACATAGAAGCACAATGCGTTTGGGAAAGGGGAGACGAGTACATGGCGAAAATAGAACCCGTAACATAAAACCTTCTAGTTCCTATGACAAGAGGATGCATGTACTACTAGACCCATAGGTCATTGACACTAATGCATTAATTTTTGACTAAGTATAATTTTAGCAGGATTTATAGCAAACTGAAAAATTGAAGCTAAGGGAAGGTATAATGGAGAATTTTTTTTTTAATTTTCAGATTAATTTTCAGTTTTCCATAACCATGTGCGTTCAGTTTCTTTTCTTATTCTTGGAGTAAATTTTCATTAAATTATCTTTTTAAAAAAATTCTGGTTAACTTAACAAGTAATCCTAAGAGGAACAAAATATAATCAAATTTAGAGCTAAAATGTAAACTTTAAATCATTTATTAGATGCAGATAAACTTAAGATATATGTAAAAGAAAATAATTGTGTTATTTTAAAATTGTAAATGACGTTCTTTCAAAGAAAAAAAAATCAATAATTAAACATTGTTTAGAAAGATCACTTGTGTCTAGAATAATGTTGAACATTGTTTAGAAACCAAGCACATTAGGTTCAACACCCGATTCCCATGATCTGAAACTTCTCGTAGAAATTCCACATTCAAAATCTGGTTCGCAAAATCTAAGGGAAGTGCACTAGAATATTGTTGTGTAAAACTCTAACGCGTGTGTACGTTATTATTTTCAAGTAATAAAATGATAGTAGAGTATCGTCCAGCGGAGACTATGACTAATAAGTATCAAAATTGAGTGTATTCTAATTTTATCTAGACAATCAATGAGTGAATATAAGTGATAATCTAAAGGAAAAGATACTAAATTAGTGACGAGTAGAAAAATGAATGAGAAATATTTAGGGCTTTTGATTTCACCATAGCTATACTGATTGTTATTCCTAATTCATTAACCAAGAAGAATCTTCCTAATTGCTGGCCAAGAACACTAAACTATTTATTAGCCTTTCCCAATGTCAAATAAAAATATCTCTAAGTTATAAACACATTATATTCCTATGCAAATTACGAATAACCTAGAAATTCATTCAATTATGTGGTTCTTTGTAAATAGCTACATAAACCATAAGAGTATATTCATATTCCTATGATCTTGAATTACAAATTACCTCCCGGTTTCATTGTAATTATCTAATCAACTAATTGGTGATTAAACAATTATAAGCATGAAGAATTGAGAAGAAGAAGACAATTAAAAAATGAGTTCTTGAATTAAAAAAAATAGAGAATCACAAATCATCCTAGCTAGGCTACATCATAGCCCTAGAAGAGAATTTAGTTCATGACAGTAGATAAGAACATGATTACACAGAAATTAGACATAACAACAAGAGAAAAATATGAGAAAAATTCTTAAAAGTTGAGAATTAATGATGAAATCCCAATCTTGGAGCTTGATCTTCCTTCTCTTTTTGTCTCTTGTGTAAAAATGTGTAGAATCCTAATTTAGTCTTTAAAAGTCCTATTTATAGATCCTAGGAAGTTTAAAATAAAAAGAGAATAAAATAAACTAGAAATCCTAGTGAAAATAGGAGTCCTAGAAGTCAAATCTCAAGTTAGCTCTCGCAAGGCTGCGGCCTCCGAATTGGGTGCTACGGCCTCGAAGTCTCTTCCTCTCTATGAAAATTTCCATTCGATCTCATGGCACTGTGGCGCTGGCTTTAGGACATTGCCCTCACTTCTGTTTGATCCTTGCTTTTCTTCGCAAATAGGGGGCTGCGGCGCCCAGGTTGCTGCCTCAATCCCAAATTTGCTCTTTTTGACACTGAAAAATACCAAAGTAACTTCCAAAGACTTCTAAAGTGGAAACCTATAAAAAAAACATTAATTCATAAGAATCAAACCTAAAATACCCTAGAATAAATAATTAACAAGGTAGATAAATATAAAATAAACGGTATAAAACTGACTTATCAAATACCCCCCCTCCCCTCCCAAACTTGAGATTTGCTAGTCATCAAGCAAAACAAAAAATTAAACTAACAAAGTTAACAAAACTAACACACATGAATGATAACATAAATCTACTAACCAAATAGGCCTCAATGATAAAAAAAATTAATCATAGTTCAAGGAAAATTTATCATATCATGAAAGTGTATAAATTAATTCAAATGCAAGTTGTTACCCACTAATAATCTCCTTGAGTGTGTGTGTGTAACCTTTCACAAATGACCTCTTGCACTATGAATAAGTTTATACATGCTCACCCAAGCAATTAGACCTCTAAATAAAGTACATGAGAAACTCCATAGGCTAGCTTTTCATGCCACTCTCCACTAATGTAAGCTAGTCACAACATTAAAGATCAAAAGGGCTTTTGAAGATTGTAATGAATGGCTAAGGTTAAGGTGAGGTAAAGGATAATCAATAAGGTTCATTCACTCATGACACAAAACCAATATGGGCTTTTAGAGCCCTTCTTCACTAGTTTTCACCCAAACTTTTTCACCATTTTTTTGTTCTTTCTTTGTCATCCATCTTGATTATTTTCCACTTTTCCACTTGATTGTGCTTCTCTTCACTCTTTCTTTTCTTTGAATGCTTGACTTCACCCCCAAACTTATTCTCTTTTAATGATCAAAGGAGTCAATCAACTTTTTTCTTTTTATCGAGTCAAGAAGCAACAATCTAGTTTTTATTTTCAAAGCTCAACACTCCTCCAATCCACGCTCATTTATCCATATGCTCTCAATATTTTTTCTAAACTAAGAATGTGTCATGAATGCAAGGTTAGGAAAGTTATTCAAGGGTTAGGTTAAGGTAGGGGTGATAAAGAAAATGTTACTAATAGGCAAATGGGGTGACTAGGGATAGAATTCATGCAAGGGTTGGCTTGAAAAGCTCAAACTTATTCAAACAATGCCTAAATCATCTCCCTAATGATGCAAAGCCTAGGATTTCGGCTCAAGCGGCAATCAAACTAGTTCTAGAGTCCTCTAAGGTCATAAGAGTGCTAAGCATGCATAAACCTTCTTCAAATCAAGCAAAGAATGTGTATGCTTAGGGTTATGTGCTCAATAAGTTAAGGAAATACAAGTTAAGTAAAAACTAGCACAAGAATCAAGCACACACACAAACATAACATGCATCATTTTCCATAAGCTATGAACAATTACAATCATTTTTACCATTGGCCCTAGGTTTTCAAACTTCATTATCACTCAAACAATACAAACTATAATTAATTATCTACTAATTAAACAACCTAATAACAAAAAGAAAGTAAGGGCAAAACAAAAGGAAGAAATTCAACAATTTCCACCCCCAAACTTAAGACTAACATTGTCCTCAATGTTAAGCAAATTAAAAGATAAAGTATAGAAAACTCCCCTGGATAAGAGGTGGATCAATGTTCAATTGGAATGGAAATGAATGCTGAAAATCTAGCCTTTGGTGCATATGAAGCCCCTTTTTTTTGGGTACTGTAAGGACGCTGAGGCGACATGGGGCAGTGCTCCAACACGGTAAGGTCTGTCTCTCTCTCGCATAAGGGCACTGTGGCGCCCTACACTCTGTCCAACTTCATAAAATTTCATTTTTCTGCATGTGCACATCTTGGACCCCCAAACTTAGTTCCACACTTGAAATTTAACAAAACTAAAGAAAAATTAGACCTAACAGATAACTAAAGATACAAGATAAAAATCTAAGAAATCAACAAAACAAAACAAAAGGAAGGGTTCAAAAAATGGGTTGTCTCCTAAAAAGTGCTTATTTTATAGTCCTCAGCCTGACTATCTCTGGAATAAATTAAACAGGATAAAAAATGAGAGTAGAGTATCATCCCACGGAGACTGTGGCTAATAAGAACCAAAATTGAGTTTATTATAATTTTATCTTGACAATCAATGAGTGAATATAAGTGATAATCTAAAGGCAAAAATACTAAATCAATTACAAGTAGAAAAATGGATGAGAAATATCTAGGGCTTTTGATTTCATCATAGTTATACTAATTTGCTATTCTTGATTCATTAACCAAGAACAATCTTCCTAATTGCTAGCCAAGAACCCTAAATTATTTATTAGCCTTTCTCAAAGTCAAACAAAAATATCTCCAAGTTATGAACTCACTATATTCCTATACGAATCACGAATAATTTAGAAATTCATTCAATTTTATGGTTCTTATTAAATAGCTACATAAACCATAAGGGTACATTCCTATCTCTTATAAAATTTATGTTCTTAAACCTATGATCTTGAATTACAAATTACCTCCCGGTCTCATAGCAATTATCTAATTAACTAATTGGTGATCAAGCAATTAGAAGCATGAAGAATTAAGAAGAAGAAGACAATTAATAAAGGAGTTCTTGAATTAAAGAAATAGAGAATCACAAATCATCCTAACTAGGCTACATCATAGCCCTAGAAGGGAATTTAGTTCATGACAATGGATAAGAACATGATTACAAATAAATTAGACATAAGAGCAAGAGAAAAAGATGAGAAAACTCTTAGAAGCTGAGAATCAATGACGAAATCCCAATCTTGGAGCTTGATCTTCCTTCTCTTCTTGCCTCTTGTGTGAAAATGTGTAAAACCCTAATTTAGTCTTTAAAAGTCCTATTTATAGGTCCTAGGAAGTTTAAAATAAAAAGAAAATAAAATAAACTAGAAATCCTAGGGAAAATAGGAGTCCTGGAAGTCATATCTCGAGTTGGCTCTCAGAAGGCTGCAGCCTCGAGATTGGGTGCTACGGCTTCGAAGTCTCTACCTCTCTATGCAAATTTCCATTCTCATGGCGCTGTGGCGCCCTAACTTCTGTTTGATCCTTGCTTTTCTTCGCAAATGGGGGGCTACGGCACTGGAAATGGGGGTTGCGGCACCCAAGCTACTGCCTTCATCCCAAATTTGTTAAAATTGACTCTTTTTAACACCGAAAAACACCAAAGTGACTTTCAAAGGCTTCTAAAGTGAAAACTTATAAAAGAAACATTAATTCATAAGAATCAAACCTAAAATACCCTAGGACAAACAATAAACAAAGTAGATAAATACAAGATAAGTAGTATAAAACTGACTTATCAAATATGTTTCTCTTCAAGAGTAAAAAGAAATAAGGTAAAAAAATCTGCTCACTAAAAGGAAAGTGTCTTCATGAACCAATATTACAAAGAAAAAAAAAATTACAAAAAGCACAAATATTGTTCTCACTAGCATAACAACATCCTTGATTCATTGGGAAAAAAATATGAAATGTAGAATAATTTTGTTTAGTTAAAGAGAGTAGTCATTTGGATAGAAAGTTGTGTTTTTGGTTTGATGGAAACTACACAAGAAGGGATATGTTTCTAAAATTTCCTTTATCTGTCATAAGTAGAACTTGAATTTGAATTTTGAGACCTATTGTGTAGCCAGTAGAGTGAGATTTTGGGAGGGAATAGGATACCCTTATTGCATGGATACTAATGTATTCTTTAGAGTTTATTTCTGGTATTCATATCTACACAGAACAGCAGAATTTAGATTCTGGGGTTAATTTCTCTATTGTTGACTTTTTGTCCCTTTGGTAGTGGTTATTGTTCCATAACTGTGACTAGTCTAGAAAACCTCTATTGTACCATTAATTTTGATTAGTAGATTTTTCCTTGACTAGGTCATGAGGTTTTGATTCTCACATTCAGAGATTTTGCATGTTAAAATTCTGCTGTCATGATTTCGACTTTTCTGCTATTATTCTGTGGTGATTGGTTTATATCCTCTAGTCTGGATTTGTTGTTTCTATTTAATGGTAATGTGAAAGAAAAAGATGCCACCCCTGTGGTTGTGATAAGAATGTCGATATGTGGATTAAGTAGGAGGTGCCTTTCTACTCACGTTGATTTAATTGGAGCTAGGGAAAAAGACCTAGCCTACATACGAACATAATAGTCGTAGTCATTTGTAATGGTTGACACAGATACGTCTCTCACTTAATTTAGTGTTCTAAATTTATACATAATCTTTTGGAATTGCTTACACATTTTGCTTACATCCATCCAAACAAGTAAACTTCATATGGTCATCAATTAAGCTGGCATCGGTGGATTTTTTCTTAAAGAGAGCAGGAAACACACACGGCGAGGTTCACTCTATGGGTATATTTAAAAGAATAAAAATCATTTTGAATTATAACTTGTATAATTTTCCATAGCCTCCAAATCCGATCAGTTTTGGACGAATTTGCTGAGAATTGAAATGAATTGGACAGTAATGTATTATTTAGACCAAAACACCTCTTAACTTCATTCCACTTACACTCCTTTGCCCAACTTCCGTCAAATTCATACATGTATTTGTTTGTTCTTTGCCTATATTTAGATTTTCACTCCATTTATTTGATTTTCATTTGTATTTACATTGAACTGAAAAACTATTTAGAGCTTGCACTTTTTTTCTTTTTTATTGTTTTTGGTTGAAATATAGTTGAGGTCCTTAAACATTATAAGTTTTTTCATTCACATCCTTGTACTTTCAATTATTAAACCCTAAATTCTAAATCTTAATTATTAAACCCTAAACCAAAAACTATACCTTTAACTCTAAATCTCAAACACTAAATTACAAACCCTAAATCAGAGTTATATATTAAACTCAAGGATACGACTTAGTTGCCATAAGTGGCACAAGTATCCCAGCTTGACTGTACACATGGCAAGCATTGATTTGCTATGTGAATAGTAGAAGGTGAAATGGTAA
Source organism: Cercis canadensis (assembly GCA_003255065.1). Classification (NCBI taxonomy): domain Eukaryota; kingdom Viridiplantae; phylum Streptophyta; class Magnoliopsida; order Fabales; family Fabaceae; genus Cercis; species Cercis canadensis. The sequence continues at coordinate 155,193 of QAOA01007083.1, forward strand.
TGCGATAGTTGGTTTATATCTTAATTACATATTGGCCACAAATAAAAGATGAAATTATACACTTGACCACAAACTTATCAATTACCGCTATTCGAGCACTGTATCCTTGTCTTTTTTTTGGTTACCCACCGGTGTTCGGGCTTCGCCCGACTAATCCGGTTTCGAGCCGGGAAGGACCACAAGGACGGTAAAGCTCTTCCAACAGACGCAGCTGTATTCCCAAGGACTCGAACCTGAGACCTATCACTATTTCAGAAAGGTTGTGGATGTGCCAACTAGCCAGTAGATTCAAACCAAGGGCAAGAGCATCTCCCATAGCCATAGGGAACCAACCATGGCCACAAAAATGGCGGTGTCAGTGGTGCTGCTAATTAATGCTGACAATAACATTGTTCACGGTGGATGTTGAAGCTGCCAACACCAACAGGGTCTACCAGCCATGTGCCGATACCAAGATTCAGAGATCTGATGGTTTCACTTTTGGCATTGATTTCAGTTCCAAGGATTCGTTCTTCTACAATCAATCCCACCAGCTCTCTCTATGCGACCGCCGCCTCCCTCTGCCCTCCTCCAACTCACAGCTTGCCTTGTTCCGTCCCCAAGTGGATGAGATCTCCCTCCTTACTATCAACACTTCTAATTTCTTCCCGGTAATTTCCTATTCATTATTTTATCTTCTCTTCTAATCATTGGATGCAGTCTTCTGCTAATATGTATATATTGTTTCTTGTTTGCTTTTAAAAATGTCGAAAAGGGGAGGAAATGTTACTGTTACATTTGATTTCCTTCTCTTGAAAAGCTTAGAACTTTTGGGTGGGAATATAGATAATGGGTTTTCTATTTTTGCATATTGCTATTATTAATTTGGTGACTTCTCTGGGTTATTGCAACTTGGAAGGTCTATAGATTCTGTGGCAATTGTTTATGAAGGAGGTCTCATCAGTTATTGTAGGGGAGTCATTTTTAGGTGCATTGTTATCGATGTTTATGAGATATGTTTTTCAGTTTTCTTCTTCAATCCAAATCTGTTTGAAAAATATACCTGTAATGAGTTTCAAGGTGGCTTACTGTACTGAGAGATAGTTATGAAGTAGAATAACACAATTTTGCAGAAAAAGAGGAAAAACAAAAAGCTTGAGCACCAAATTAAGTATGTTAAAGTGTGAACTGCTGTCAGAAATAAAATCTCACATTTTTTAGGTATCACTTATATTTCTCATATACTTGACAGCTTCTGTTTCCATGCTTGATTGCTTGGATATCTGTCCATGTACGAGAGCAGAAAATATGGTTCTAAGCTACATTATTTACTTTATTTGTTTTTTTTTTTCCTATGTTCCTCTGGTGTTTGTCTTCTAAGAGATGCAAAGTTTCTAACATAATCCAACCATCATAATATTCTTGATGCAAACATAGGAGTGTGATTTATTATATATGCCTAACTAAATAAGAAGCCCTTAAACCTGGTTACACAACTGTTGACTAATAAATTTTCCCGGCTATTTGGCATTAAATAGGCTTGTAATCATCAACTATAATGTCTTTTCAATTGCGTTGACCTTGTGCCATATATCCTTTTGTCAGCTTCAGATTGAAATGAAACCACTCCTTCATTGGTGTTGCCATTAAACGCGATTGCATGTATGCTGCCTCTATCTATTTTAGGAGAACTATGGTATTTCTACTTTGATACTTCAAATGATAATATTGATTGTGTGTACGAAATCAAAATCAAAGGTTGTAAGTGTCCTGTTCTCTGTTATGTTATGTTCAGAATTCAACTCAACTTAGGGTAACCTAGTTTCCTTATTGCTATTGTTTACCTTGATATGTTTATCAAAATTTTGGTTTAAAAATTACAAATGTTGGACAATATGAGAATAGATTATTTATGACTGCCACTAGAACATATTGAAATAAATAATCACTATCAACTAGTAGGAAAGCAACTGTGTACTCAAGGAAATATTGGTTGAATGTGATGGACGTTTAAGTTTGCTCTGTGCATTATAAACAAAATTCTGCCTAATTGCTTCTGTTTCTGCCAACAACTTTTAAGAAGCTGTATTTCTTTAAACCAGTTGCTTCATGATAATAAGACTGAGGTTCTCTATGTCTGCAAATGAGTAGTGATATTGCAACTTTTACTTCGCTTGAAACGGAAGTTCAGAAACAGAAGTTGCACCCCAGTTGTTTCTTAATTATAACTAATTCAGAATTTTTTTTGCATGCGATAAAACAGGATTCTTATGGTGGGTATATGGTTGCATTTGCTGGGCATAAATATGCTGCAAGGTCTTCTCCTGCATTTGTTGCTGAGGCCAAAACAGAAAGTTCTCTGTTGAAATGCATTAAGGGCATAATCAACTTGAAAGTGAACAAACTGCGATCTAAAACGAAGTCCATATCCCAATCCAATACTGGATCCTGGTTTACCCTGCCTCAAGGCTGGATTTCCTGAATTTCCAAGAAGTCAACACCATAAGATCACATCAACAAAATAACATTGATATGGGATAAAGGCTAAAAAATATGCAAGTACATCATTTAGGATACGGAATGGTTCCAAGAAATCAACACCAAGGAACAGTTCTTATTGTGACTATGGTCTGGCTCTTCCTTTCTTATAACTGTAGTTGTTATTTTATGATACAAAATGGTTCCAAGCAATAGGACTTCCTCCTACTAAAGGAGTGACATGGGTTCAGAATCAATTATAATTCACATTTGTGTTGGTGGCCCACCCAAAGCCACTTTTTCATTCCACCAAATCCATAGACTGCCACTTTCTGTATGGACTTGAAACAATTGAAAACTAGACACAAAAACACATACTGCAATAATGCAGGTAAGGCGTGGAATTCAAACTTGACACTTACCACTGCAAAGCTCGAATCTAGAATTATGGAAAAGTGAAAGTCGTTATAATAAGTAAAACTATATAGGCAATGTTCTTGTTAACATGATATTCCCTGCTTCAAGAATCCGCACTCCCAACGATCAGCTATATCATTCCCGGCTTCTACAAATATTACTGTGTTGAAATTATAGATTTTTGTCTTATAGTTTCTCTCTCTCTCTCTCTCTATTGGTATCATATCAAGCTAGCCCAAAAAGAAAAGATTGCTTGACAGAGAAATTCAGAACAATTTTGTATCGAGAACTTGTATCAACTGAACAAGTAGCTTTGGTTAAAAGGTGCCAACAGGTTTAGCTAGTAAAATCTCTCTGCAGTATTCAAAGAATCTAGAAGCATATCTTTGTCACCAAAAATAAAGGGGTTTCAGGAAAGGAAAAGTGCTACCAGTCTAGCAGGTCTACAATGGTATCTTAGTCTGTTCAAATCATTAAACAAAGCACATTAACAAAATCAAGAAAATACAATGACAGTTTGTTGGGAGGTAAATCCGCCAGTGCCTCAGCCCTCAGGAATCCTGAGCGGAAAAGTGTTACTCACCAGGTACAAGATGACCAGACCCTAAGTCAGTTCCACAATCCAAGAAAATGGCACCTTCCAACTTCTTATTCTCTAGTAAGGAAGGCATCAAGCGGTTTAGTACATGGCATTGCAATTTAACAGTAAACGAGACAAATTTGAAAGGTATGTATGTAAAATGTACATGTTTAAGTCTGTATTCATGTGCTTGTGTGTGTGTGTGTGTGTGTGTGTGTGTGAATGTGTAACGGAAAACGCAAAGAGGTATATAATACTTTGTTTGTGAAAGAGATGAAGTTAGTTCATCTGTCAGTTCTATGTTCGAAGATAAGGCATGCTCAGCAACAACGGAACTTTGGAATGTTAGGTATTTCAACCAAGTACAAAGTACTGTCTAATAGTTAATTGTGGAAGCCTAGTGTGAGGATAGAATGGGCTGAATCTGGTATATTGATTAGGATTTCAATTCCAAGAGGTGACAAGCAAGAAATAGATTCTTTCGGCTGTCTTAAGGAGAAAGATGAAAGTTTCTACAGAAACTAGAATAAAAAATAATATGTCAAGGGCAACAAGACACTAAGTGGTAGAACTTTGAAGCCAATAATGTCACGACCGAACTAGAGTGCTAACTTTGAAGCCTAGAGGCCAGAGAAGAAGTTGGAGATGCTAACTTGTTAATTTCAATCGTTTGCACATGTTGCATTATCATGGATCAAACAAAGCCAAGGATATATTCCAATTGGGGATTTATAAACCCACACATGCTTACAATTCATTAAAATCAGAAGATATTTCAACAACAGTTGTCAAAGCAGTTTTTGTAAAAGAAAATGAACATAGTATCAGTCTGCAAGCATCTTAATAGCATAGTAACACTTAAACAGAATAGACCATTGACGCCGCAGGCAAGTTTTCTATCAAAGAAATAGTAGTTCAGCAGTATATGAATATTTTAGTGAAAATAAGTTACAAACTTAGTCAAATTTCACACTAGAGTGCTACTACTTACCAAAGGCAGTGTCAGTTCACTATTAGCCACCAGATATGATCGCCCAGATCCAACCGCTCCTTTACCATATCCTCGGACACTACCAAGCCCTCCAATGGAAAATGATCGGTAAGGAGCCATGTCCCCTACAATTGAACCACCTGTAAGCCTGCAAGAGGAGAAGGAATAAAGAGGAATCATATTTCAGGTTGAAACTGGGGCTCATGAGGTTCTAAAGTTTTGTTCATATATGCGATTCCACGCATTAATGCATTATAAAATATTTCCCAGTTCATTATGGATGGTTTCTAATTTTTTTTGGGATGGCATTTTGCCCCTCAAATTATTACTTCCTCCTTGAAGTGTTATAATAACCTATAGACAACAATACACTTTCATGGCGAATCTCCATCCTGCGAAACAGGTTCATTGGCGTTCAAAAGAATTCAAAATGTGTAATATCCATACTTGTCTTCTTTGTATGATTTCTCATATGATTGAAAGTATCAATCTGTCTAATTACTGCAGTTGATAGTATTTTGTATATTTTTGTGCTTCACTTTATGTCTGTAATGTGGGAAAAGTTAGGACAAAGAGGGAACCACAAAACTGTATAATAAAAACAAATGACTCTCCTAAACTTGAGGCAACGTAGGGCAGTGGACAAGATATTCCAGACACGGTCTTGCAGGACTTGATCAAGATATGCATGAACAATGAAAGTTACAAGAATAAAGCACTTGCAAGGTCAATCTTCTTTGCAACGTGTAGTTGAGAATAAAGGCAATGTTTGCCAAAGAAGCAACTAACAGAATTATTATATTAAACCAACACGGACCACTAACAAAAGTAACCATGTCAAGTTACTGACAGCAGCACCACAAACCATATCACATTAAACTAAACTGAGTTCAGTTTGCAACCCATCCAATACCAGTACATTAATGCGGATCAAAATTCAATCCCACACGAACATAAACTTAAACGCAACCTCATAGCAAAGTAAATAGTTATTGGTATATGAAACTCTAAAGCAAAGAATGGGAATGAAATCAATGAATGCCACAGCCATAACTAAAGTCAGAAACAAGGTTGCAGTGTCTATATATCAAATCAATGAAATATACAATAACTATTACCAAAACAATGCAGTATTTTTTATTTTGTTGATTGGACAAAATGCAGTTGTGTGGTCAATTTAACTTCTGTTCTTTCCAAGTCAAATAAAAAAAAAAAAAAAAAGGAGAAGAAACAGATAACAGACAAAGCATGACAATGAGAAAACAGAGGAGAAGCAAGTTTGTGTGAACTCACCTCACCAGCGCTGAAAAAAGGATCACACAAGCAAATATAGTAGATAAAGACAATACCACCAAGGTTGGGTGCAAAGGGAATGAGGAAGAGTGAGTCAATGAGCTTAGGCCTTTCAGAATGGGTTTGGGGAAAATAGAAGCAAAAGCTCGAGGGGAAGGAGGAAGGAGGTCAGCTTTTAATTGAAATAGGTACTAAAACAACACCACTTTACAAAAAATCTTAAAAAACAAAAATTGACAACTTATGAATTTCACTAATTCTATAGGGGTTAATTAATAATTTTTTCAAATATCTGGGCACAAACCAAATTATTTTAATAACTATCTCAACCCTTCCATTTCACCCACACGTGCCAATTTTTCATTGTATGTGTACTATTTGTCAGATGGAGTATTTGTGCCACTTGTGACAACTAAGTCATATCCTAAACTCAAAAACTTAAACATTAATCACTACCCCTATAATTAAAACTAAACTCACAAAGAACCCTAAACAATAAAGTTTAATAAAAATAGAAGTTAGGGTTTTATTATTTAGTGTTCAAGCCAGAACCAAAAAGCAGCTGACAAGTGCTGGTATACTGCCATCGAGCATAGGGACCCATAATTACAAGTCTTTACATTATAGGAGCACGGGTTTGCAAAACTAGGGTTGGGTCCAACTGATGCTTCAAATTTGGCGTATATGAAACTGATGCTTTAACTCATTAATTACATTATGGCGAAAAAGAACGGAACTCATAATGACATGGCCAGAAAACAAAAACTCATCAATGAGGTGGTCAGGGCGTCCTGTTCCCTTCTCTCAATTATTGACAGGAAGTAAAGAGTGATTCCTTTGTTGCACAATCTGTTGCTAAACAAGAGCACTGTTTCTGGTGTTCATATCTACACAGAACATTAGAATTTAGAATTATCACATTCTTCAATACCCGTGAACTTCCTTTACGAGGTACTTGAAGTTGTTGATTGTTATGTAGGTCATATTTGAATGGCAATCGAGAAAGAACCCATGGTGAGCACACCCATTTGGACGGCCATCACCCCAGTGGTAAAAGACATGGAATGGAATGGAAATGGACTGGGATTGGGATTGGGAATGGAATGGTCACTTCATGCCACATACTGGTAACTCTAGGAATTATGGAATGGCTTTCCAAGTCATTCCATAGTTTAGTACATGGACTGGAGTAGGGAATAAATCAATCCAAATTAGTAGTAAAAGACACAAATATCCTTTATATAGAAATACAACAAAAAATTTAAAATAAGGGTGTTAAATAAATGTTATTTAATAAGGGCAGCTTGAGTCTTTTTTTAAAATCAATGAGGGCATATCTTAGGAACAAAAAGATAAAGTTCATTGAGGAGAGAATGGAATGGTCATTCTCACCTCTTAAGATAGGAACACTCATTCCTATTTTCCTAGAATCAAGGCTGTAATGGAATGGCCATTCCATGCTCAGTTTTTACTACAAAACATAGGAATAGAATCAATGTGGAAATGAAAGTCGTAATGGAATAACCATTGAGTGTTTCAGACATACTCTAATATTCCTCAAGTTACTCCATTTGAACTGATTAGTACAACTTGAAAAATAATCAAAGGAGTTTGTTTACATATGGAGGCATGTGAACCAAAATCAAGAGTATTATTATACATGAAATTTAGAATAGGAGGGAAGGAGAAAGGGTGGGAGTGGGAAGCCATTTTCAGAAGAGAACGTAATTCTTGAACAGATGAATGAATTCCTTAAAGCAATTTACATCTAGGGTGCTTTGTGAGAGACAAGAGTGCAGCAACTAATGAAGGAAGGAAGAAAATGGTTTGAAAGAAAGGGACAGGAAGTTTGACTAAGGGTATTTTGGGTGGTATATTTTATATTTGGCAAGTAAGCTCCAATTAAGGCTGGCCATAATACTTGAAATTGCTTCACTAATCTTTTAGCCCATGAATTAGTCTTTCATCTCTCTATTTAACCAAACTGAGCTCGACCAACCCTTTTTTTTTTTTTTTTATTTTTTTTTATGGTAGTTGACTCATAGTCACTACAGCATCTTTGTAGTGACCATATCAAATGTATATGACACAAACCATAGACTATAACCAAGCTCATGAGTCATGCCATGTATACAATATTGTCCAGAAAACATCATAATGTGGAAATTTCAAAGGTCTTCATTTTTAAATCAATTGAAGATGAAAGGTGAGAATGATATCTCATTATATACTAATCTATTCTGTGGTTTCATTAGTCTCATCTTCCCTTTCCTCTTTACTCCATTCTCCCCAGTCCTTAACTCTTCAAGAATGAAACCTCAGCTTTACCCATCATCTCCTATTTTCTTTCTTTTGGTGATTCTATTCATCTCAATCAATGTTCCCAGTTCCCTTTGTGTGGATGATGAACGTTTTACGAATTACACTAAGGCTATTAGCTGTGGAGGCATAAGCAACATCAAGTACCCTTTCTGGGGATTAAACAGAGAAAAATACTGTGGCCACCCTGATTTCGAGGGGAAATGCGAAAGCAATATCCCAAAGTTTGCTCTCTACTCCGTAACATACCGGATTCTTGCTTGGAATCCAGACCAGCAAAATCTTACAGTTGCTAGGGACGATTATTGGGATACTCTTTGTCCAATTGGTTACAGAAACTCCACCTTTGATTTCACTAGTTTCAAATATTTTGATGGGGTTCAAAACATGATGCTATTCTACCAATGCAATGGTAATTTAACTGAAATCAGTCAGCTTCCTAAACAAGAGTGCACTCCAAGTGGTGGGACAACTATAGAATTCAGATACGCGGCCACAACTGTGAATTTTAGTGCTTTTGGATATTGAACTAATGTTATTGTTATACCAATTTCTCAATACAAAGTCGGGGCTGTCATGTATAGCGGTCAAATCCAGAGTGCAATAAAGGAGGGTTTTGGATTGAAATGGATTACAGATAATGATCAGTGTTACATATGCAGTAACAATGGTGGGGAGTGCGGGTATGATAAGCAAGGATTCGCCTGTTTCTGCAAGGATGAGACAAGTTCATGTTCTAATTTAGTAGGTATGTCAATTACTTTCTCAGTGTTGTTTTTTTTTTTTCTTTGTTCTGGTTTAGATGGGTGGCTGTAGTTGGGTTCCAAACATCCAAACAAGGCAAGAGAAGAAGGTTGAAGCTCATGTCCTCTAAATTGCCTTGATAAATCATATTCCTAACCAATAATTGGCTTGTCCTTGGGGTAAACACGGTTCGCATGNGGTTCCAAACATCCAAACAAGGCAAGAGAAGAAGGTTGAAGCTCATGTCCTCTAAATTGCCTTGATAAATCATATTCCTAACCAATAATTGGCTTGTCCTTGGGGTAAACATGGTTCGCATGCCTTAACCGCATTGAGTGTTGACTAACTATTATTGATTCTTAATTCTCCCAATATCATAGGAGAGGGTCAGCAATAGCTTGGAAGCAACACAATTCCTATAGATAACTGACTTTTGAGATATTTAGAAAACATCAACATAACTATTAACCGAAAGAAAAATAGGAAGCAATTTCACTAGATCACACAATAGACTAACTTAGGCTCAGGGTCGTCATGGACTTTGGTATTCCAACATATTAGAATCAGAAAATTCCAAGATGACTACTTCTTGATCATAACAGCTTAACGACATTTGCCATTAGATTACGTTTGGAACCATCAAGTTTATGAAATTGATTTGATTTGTAAATGAATTCTTTGATATATCTTGTTTGGAATCGTTTAAGTTTAGTAATTGATTTTATTTACAAATTATTTTATATGTATTAGACGAAGATTAACAAATCATATCACTTTTGATATAATCTACAAATTAATTCTTTTCAAATCAAATCAATTATATTCTATTAATGTGACATTTCAAATGTACTTATGAAATTTATATATTATTGTCAAAACACAAATTTTGATTCTCTATACGTGTGGAAATTGCAAATTGGAAACTAGAAAAGGACATGTACGTTGACCTAACTATCACAGCATCAAACAAAAATAAAACTTTTATTCATTGAAACTGTAAGGTTAATAATTTTTAGACTACAAAGTATAAAACGATGTAAAAAAGAAAATACTTTGACAATAGAATAATCACAATTAACACCAATAATTTTACTTGAATATTTCATAATCTAAAGTGCTTTTTGGACATTGTCATTTTTCTACTATAATTACCATGGAGACGTACATTTCATAGACAACTGAGTTTATTGTGGACTGTTTTTGTAGGATGACCAAATGTTTAATTTATATACTTTGTGTTTATTTTTGCGAGTTAATGTGAACTCTAATGCCCCCAATAACCTCTGCCTAATTTGATGTTCTGGTTGGAGATCATTTATCTATTAAGACAAATCGAAGGTTTAGCATTGCTGCCTGTAAGAATTATGGCAATTTCTCCTGTAATTAACGTTGGGAAAACACCTTCCACATTTTTTAAATATATGTTCATAATCATTGTATTTTGTGACCATTCTTTATTCTTTGCATGCTGACAGGCTTAACGGTAGGTGGAATTGGGATTGTTACATTCTCTGCTGTCATTATTTGTAACCGTAAGAAATGTTTCAGAAACAGAGGAACATTTACTGATCACAATGTTGAGCAATTTATGGAAAGTTATGGCTCTTTATCACCAAGATGGTACACTTATTCTGAAGTGAAAAGGATGACAAACTTGTTCGCAAGTAAATTAGGGCAAGAGGAATATGGCATTGTGAACAAAGCGAGCCTACCTCTAGATGGTCATCTTGTGGCAGTAAAACTACTAAGTGAGTCTAAAGGCAATGGAGAAGAATTTATAAATGAAGTCGCAAGTATTAGCAGAACATCACATGTTAACATAGTCTCTCTTTTGGGATTTTGTTATGAACGGAATAAAAGAGCACTCATCTATAAATTTATGCCTAATGGTTCATTGGATAAGTTCGTTTACAAAAGAGGGTCTCCTAATGCAATCTGTAATTTAGAGTGGAAGACAATGTATCAAATTGCAATTGGCATTGCTCGAGGACTAGAATACTTGCATCGATGATGTAATACAAGAATTCTTCATCTTGATATCAAACCCCAAAACATTCTTTTAGACAAAGATTTTTGCCCAAAAATATCTGATTTTGGACTAGCTAAAATATGGCAAAAGAAAGAAAGCATTGTGTCTATAATAGGCACAAGAGAAACTGTAGGGTTCATTGCACCAAAAGTATTTAGTTGAACATTTAGTGGAGTTTCTCACAAATTTGATGTTTATAGCTATGGCATGTTGGTGTTGGAAATGGTTGGAGGAAGAAAGAATTTTGACAATGGAGAATCGCATACAAGTGAAATGTATTTTCCGGATTGGATTTATAAGGACCTGGATCAAGGCAATATTCTTAGTAGAAATATGTCCATAACAGATGAGGAAAACGAGATTGTAAGGAAGATGACTATGGTGAGTCTATGGGCATTCAAACAAATCCATCAGAGAGGCCATCAATAAGTATAGTAGAGATGTTAGAAGGACTCCTCGAGTCATTGCCGTTTCCACCAAAGCCGGTCTTGTATTCTCCTCCAAAATCACCCCTATATTTTCAGATGGATCTTCCACCAATATGCTGGACATAAACTCAAGAAGCACTCAAAAGGATGGTTCCCTAGAATGAACAGTCCAAAGACTTGAGTTTATGAGAAAATGGGATTTTTTTTTTTTTCGTTTTATTAATATGATTCCCAAGAAACCTTGAGTTGCATTTGTTATATAACTATGACTGATACAAGAATAAAAAAAAAAATTAGAAGGTGGTTGTTAAGTTAACTCTCCTTTAAAAGAGAGCAACGTCATATCATTCCCTTCATCAAAGAGGTTTTGGTGGGACCCAATTTTTGAAATTAATATTATTACAAAAATTTTAAACAAACAAGTCACTTAATATGAGTAAAAAATGTTAATTTCTTGTAAAATACATAAACAAAAAGAAGTGTCCAAAAAATATAACACAAAACAATAATTTTATTTAACACAATTAAACTTAAATCATGTCAATAAATTTGGAATCTAACTCTGTGACTCAATTTTTTAATATATTCGCAATAACACCAATTTTTAGTCGTGAGTTTCACCAAAACCCTCTAAAATAACACTACCCTTAAATAACTTCGGAGCCACCTTCCTAGAAATGCAGTCAAAGATTCCATTCACTCTGTCAAATAAAACTGTACCTAATTTACAATAATTGTTTGTGGAAGAATTTGATTTTAGAAGGTGGAATAGTAAAACAGGGCTTCATTTAAAGGCATATTGACATTCACGATACAAAACTATATGGCTAAACATGTTCATCTATTTTTTTTAAGGCATATTTGACAATTTATGGTATATTGAACTTGTATAATTTTCAGTGAAGTCAGTTAAATTAAGATATTAATAAATATGTTATGATAAATGGTATAAGACAAAAATAATATATAAAGAGAAGGAGTATCTCAACTAGTATTATACAGGTAGATCCAAATGAGTTCAGCTCACATACTTGAAATTTTTTCTTGGTAAACCTTCTCGGAGCTACTAGTCTCAGATGTTCAGTTAAATAACATTACTCAAATGAAAAAAAAAANAATTATATAACATTTTAAAGAAAAGAACAAATAAGACAAATTAAAAAAGAACTATTATTTACACACCACTTATTTTACATCACACTTAAACCATCTAATTTTGCAGTATTTTATAATTAAATAAAATTTAAACCTACCATGATTTTGTATTAAATCAGTGATCCAAATGCAAGAGCAAGTAGACTTGTTCATAGTTGTATCAAGATCAAGCTGTTGATTTTACAAAACATACAGATATACATTTTCCTTAATGATTGAACATACATACAGCTGAATTACCTCAAGGACGAGAAAAAAACTCAAAATTCACACTCAATATTTCATTTAGAATGGTATCATTACCTGAGGAGGAGTGGAATTAGAATACCTGCCTTGTGGATACTAGCAGATAAATTATTCCAGATGCAGTTTCTGTAAGTAATTACCAAACTAAGCCCCTTTTTCTCCTAAACCTATCAACATGGTCAGTACTCATTCTAGATTTTTCTGGTTTATTTGATTTTTTTGACTTCTCGAGACGACTATCTAAACTGTTTCTAGAAGCTTCTGGAAGATCTGCACTCAATTGAGTTTGAGATGCATCTGAAGTTCCACTTTCAGATTCTTTGCTAGCTTTGCCTTGATTCTCACTTTCTACTGTATCCTTTTTAGTACCATTTGCAGCTGCTTTAGATTTGCCAATTGTCTGTACAAATTTCTTTAGATGTTTAATGAATTCTGGGTACAGCTCTAGATTACAATGTCCACCACCACTTACCCACAAGGGTTCATATTTTACCTTGCAAAGCTCCCAAAGTTGCTTTCCATGGGACAAATCCACAACTTCATCTGATGTTCCCTGGCCATAACAAAAGCATAAATTTGGGTGATTAAATTAGTTGATAGCTGAAAGAAAAGTAGCTTGAATCAGCAACTAAAGCGTGATGCGTAATTACTTGCCCCACAAGAGAGAGAGAGAGAGAGAAAGAGTGCATCACTTACATGTATAACCAAAACAGGACAGCTCACCAAATTGATTTTATCAATATTCTGGATAGAAAGATAAACTTATGTAAGTCCCTATCCACAAATGCAATGGACTACAAGTGAATAGACACAACCACAAATTGAAAAAATATATATACCTTGTAAATATCAAACCAGTATGTCCGTTTGACAGGATACAGCACTCTCAGTCCAGACAAAATTGGGCTATGTAAAACAACACCTCTTAATTCTGATAGGCGTGAAGCAAGATCAAGGGTTGGGCCACTACCAACAGATTGACCATACAATATCAATTGCTCATCCTTTAACCCATATTGCTCTTTGAGAGAATTATATGCAGCTTCAATATCTGCGTATGTATTACATTCAGTTGGCTGTTTCAACAGACAAAAAGGATGACTGTTAAGCTACATGGAAGAATGTAACTCTATAAACGTCAAATAGCATATTATAGGTAGTTCAGTTTACAAATAAAAGGACCTTGAATAATACTAATATGGCGATGTTCAACTAAAATCAATATTTAAATTGCTGGAGGCGTCAAGCACTTGAGAACTGATATGCAGGATAATTTTATATGCCAATCTAGAAAAATAATATCAAGTTTGAACTATAAATCTAAAACCATAGAAAGTTATCAGTGATATGTAGTGCTTGGTAAATTATAATTTGACAAGATTGAAGATCTACAACATTTTTGCAAAACCATCCCAAATTGTAAGCACTTTGCATTTTGTTTCCCCAAAAAGAAGATATATCACTCATAATTTAAACTACTCGTTATGTACAACCGAAAGTTAAAATTGAATATCTAAGAATCAACTTCAGTTTTCTTCACTATCTTCAATTTCAAACCTTACAAATTTTAAGAATATGGCTTAATTTTCAACTTCGAAGTCAACTCTCATGTGTTACAAAATTGTATCCTCTGTCCTTCTATCCCCACCTGCTTTTACCCATAAACAGACTCTAGATAGACTGAGAGATACAGAGACAGAAATAGAGTTCCTCAGCCATCTTGAAGGCATGTTGGCACCATGTGAAGCATGTTTCTAAGTGGAAAGAATATTATTTTTTACCCCACGTCTAGACATATTTGTCACCCTGGCATGTGTATGAAACATGTTGGACACTCCAAAAAGCCTAAAAAATGAGTTGGTTAAGTGATATTGACTTCTTGTTTCCATAGCAAAAACAAATCAATTTGATAATTGTCAAATATTACAATGTTCCTCTGATAATTTGAGAGAAAATGAGAAAACCACTAGAAGGGAGAAGTACCGTGTCCCCTGTCCTACAGTTTCCACAATTCAAATATCAATCAAAAACATTGATTGATATTTCCGATATTTGCACAATACTTAAATGTTTTTGTCTATTCTCCAGGATTTTGAGTTGGTTTCTGGCCTTTGTATCAATCTTGTGAAAAGTGGTTTGGCTGGGATTAATATTTCCTTTAGTGTAATGGATTCTTTGACTAGGTTGGCTGGTTGTGCAGTGCTGCAGTGGCCTCTTACTTATCTTGGTCTTCCTCTAGGGAGTAATCCTCGTGCTATTTTGTTTTGGGGTCCTGTGGTTCAGAGGATTACCAAAACGCTTGATAATTGGAAAGGTGCCTATTTTTCTTTAAAGGGTTTGTGCCAATTTGATTCAGGCTTCCTTTTCCATTATTCCTCTTTACTATCTTTCTTTGTTTCAGATTCCTGTTGGGGTAGGTGATAGGATTGAGAAGATTATGAGGGATTTTCTCTGGTCAGGGACTAGGACTAATAAGAGAGATCATTTGGTTAGTTGGGAAGTTTGTTGTCAGCCTAAAAATGATAAGGGTTTGGGTCTTGACAATTTAGTTTCCAAGAATGCTGCTCTAGTTGGTAAGTGGTTATGGCGGTTTCCCCTTCTTCTCTTTGGCACAGGATGATTAAAAGCAAATATGGTGAGCACCAAAATGGATGGGATGTTAGAGCTAGAGACTAGAGTTCACGCCACCCATGCTAGTCCATGGAATTTCATTTCTCAGGTATATCCTTTTGTCCCACTTCTTACTTTGGGTGTTGGTTATGGTACTTGTTTTTGNTTGGTTTCCAAGAATGTTGCTCTAGTTGGTAAGTGGTTATGGCGGTTTCCCCTTCTTCTCTTTGGCACAGGGTGATTAAAAGAAAATATGGTGAGCACCAAGATGGATGGGATGTTAAAGCTAGAGACTAGAGTTCACGCCACCCATGCTAGTCCATGGAATTTCATTTCTCAGGTATATCCTTTTGTCCCACTTCTTACTTTGGGTGTTGGTTATGGTACTTGTTTTTGTTTATGGGAAGACAATTGGATAGGGGTTTCTTCTTTTTCAGATCCGTATCCCCGACTGTATCGCCTTTCTACTTTTCATCAAGCCCATATCTCTAGTTTTTACCCACTGAAAGGTTCTCATATTTCTTGAATTTTTTTACATTTTTAGGAGCCTTAATGACAATAAGCTGTTGACCTTGTTTTACTGTTAGAAAGCCTTGATCAGTTTTGTTTTTCTGGTCATAACTGATACTCTATTATGGTCTTTGGACTTGTCAGGTGTTTTCACTAGCAAATCCTTTTTCCATTATTTGATTCAGCACCCTACAGTTTTAAGTCCTCTTGGAAGGTCAAAGCTCCCTCTAAGGTGAAAACTTTTGTTTGGGCTGAAGTGGGTTCAGAGGCCTCATAAGGCTCTTTCTCCAGATGTTTCTGTTATGTGTTATAAAAGCTCAGAGACAAACAGCTATCTCCTTTTGCATTGTGAGGTTACTTGGCAGCTGTGGAATCGTTTGTTAGGTATTTTTGAGAAGTGAGCTTGGCTTGATAGTTTGGATCAGTTTATGTCCATTCATTTTAGAGGTTTTGGAAAAGGAAAAGAGAGAAAGGCTCATTGGCAGTGTGCTCTTCTTGCTGGGTTATAGTGTTTATGGCTACAGCATAAATCTAGAATCTTTAAACAGTGTTTTTTTACCTTCGAATCTTTAATGAGACAGAGTAGTTTTATTTTCTTCTCTTTGGGTATCTGCAAATGGTTTATTTAGAGGAGTTTCAGTTTGCAGAGGGATTGGAGATATCTTATGAGCTGATGTATTTTTCTGTTGTTTCTCCTTTTTCTCTGCTTTTGGAGGAATTCTTGCCCTCCTTCTTTGTACTCTTCCTCTTTTGAATGAATTCTTCTTTTATCAATAAAAAGAGAGAGAGAAATCAAAAACAGGAAACATTAATTATATACATATTAAAATAAAAAAGAAAGAATATATAAACTGTTCATCACCAGAAAGAGTAAATATGCAGTCCCCAGAAAGGCATCACTGTGATGATAAATTACATTTCTGCAATATTTTTTTAGAATTTAAGATATCAAGTTATTTTGAAGATTACCAACATAAAGTTTTTAACTTAGATGTGTCCTAAAGAGTTCTGCATGTTTGCCCTATGTAAAACAGAAAAGCATGAAAAAAGAAAAAAAAAAAGATAAAACAGAAGACTTATATAGAAAAGTAAATAACAGATGAGTGCTTTGAGTCATATTCTTATGCACTACACCCCATTCATTCTATGACAGAAGGATAAAAGACACATTTTGAGCAATAGGTCATTGAGATTGAATCAATTGGATGACTAAAACTCTGCCAAACTAAGTGAAATAGATGATGCTCCTCGGACTTACTAAAATAGAGAACGAGGTCAGTGCAGGGGTCTAAGGCCTTTAGGCTAGAGGTGCTAAAAAAGTGCTACTCTGAGTAAAGTAAGATGCTAAAATTGGAATGAAAATATATAAACAGACAAAGAATTAGATAAATATTAGCTACTTCATCATAAAACTATCATATAAATTAACTTGTAATGGATAAAATTCAGATAAAAGAGTCAATGTTCAAGGTAAAACATGATAAAGGTCATAAGCATCTTGTTCAAAACCAAAAAGGATGTGGCAGCCCTGATATTCATCACAAAAACAGAAAAACAACCCTAGGAAGCCCTTTATTCTTAAAAGAAACATAAAACAGCCCTAGAGTTCATAAATGGAATCATTAGTTCCACAGTTGTCATTACTTTCATTTCCTTCTCCTTCATTGGTTTTATATCCTTCAACATCTACTTCTGTCTGATCTGAATCAGCCTCAACTTCTTCAATAAGGGCAACTTGTGACTTGAGTTAGCCTTTTGACCACTTTATCCCTCTGTAGCTTCACTTCTAATTTCTTTTTTGGCTGACTTTTACTATTTTTCCTATGTTTCCTATTTGGCTACTTTGAAGCCAGCAACTATTGCCTATTGGGGGACAAGGTGACAAATGCAACGAGTTCACTAAAGAAACTTGGCCTGAGGGCCTTTGACTACACTGAACAAGATATTAGGATAGCAAATCTAGTTCAATTGACTTTCTGAATTCTGGGCAAGGTGGCAGTGTCCATCCCTTAGAGCTGGTGATCAACATGAGATGAGCTGCCAGTAGAATCAGAACGAAGCTCTTTATTGTAGCCTAGCTCTCAATGACTAGGGATTCTTTTGGCAAGCGATTCGCAGGAATGAAGGTTCTTTTCAACTAAAAATAGACAAATTTCTTAGTTTCTGCCAAATTGAGAAGGACTTTTGAACTGTTGAAAAGACGAATTTCACACTTCAGATAAAAGCTTCAATTTGGAGATCAGCTCAACGCTGAAATTCAACTTTATGAAAAAGGGCAAAGCATCCAAAAGTTGCATTTCCCTTGCAAAATCATATTTTGATAATTAAATCATGTAAATCTCCTTCTTAGTTTTGTATAATACCAAGATTGTCCTAGTACCATTTACTACCAAATGTTCCACTGAAATTAAAACTTACTCATCCATTTCAGAAACTTTGACATCTTAAAGTGATTTTCCCTAAAACTATACTCAAACCACCATTTTGATAGCACACCCAAACATAAACTGACTATTGCAAGATGGATTCTTTCAAAATCTTTCTTGCAAAAGTAATTCTTCCCAAAATAAAAAACCTCCTAGTAATCTCAAACACACTAAATTTAAAAAAATCTAATAACACTACAACTGCAAACATTCCCATCATGAACAACATAGAGTTTATTACATTCCAGGTAGGTAGTCAAAACCTAAAAAGATAAGGAAGGTCTTGTCTAGTTGCTTTTAGCAATTAAGGTAAGATGCACTGATGAAGGAAAGGAGGAAAGCAAAGAAAATAAGAAAAAGAAAACTATGATCTAAGTTAGCTTAATAAGTAACCAACTAACAAAATGATTATGATTGACGCAAACATTAATCAACGTGGAGAATACTGATCAGTGATCATAGTTTGCAAAAAAAAATTATTTTCTTTCCATTATTTAGAATATTTAGAAAAGTCAGCATCAAACCTTTCCCGTGGATTGTCCATAGCCAGAATAATCATAACTGCACAAAAAAAAAAAAATATAAAGAACAGTTATTACACAAATCCAGAGAAAAAATAAATCAATAACTTAAAACTGACGGAGCTTTTCTATGACGTCACAAAACCTGACATTCATATGTTAATGAATTGGCATGGTGCGAAAAACACATTGAGGACGAACAAGAAACAAGACTGAAAAATTATTACAAGTTATGATATGCTTACACCACCAGTCTAGACAAGAATAGACACCAATAAAATACACAAGAAACAAATACGGATTACAAGGAAAGGATACAATATCCATGTTGCTATTAAGTTCTTTTAAGTCAATGTGCTCATGCTTCACAAGAGCAGTGATAAGAACAACAACTATGTAAGCAATTTATGACTAATATCAATCAATATAATATTATGTAAGCATGGTTGAACACATTCTACATTGTCTCACTTCAATAAACATCAAATAAAATGAAGAATGTCATACAATCAGCCATGGTGCAACTAAAATGAACTTATGACAAACCTCATCAGATGTCTTGTTTGTCTAATTTCCGAACGGCCATCACACAACATGATAACTTAATTTGCATATAATTTATGATATTTGGTGCAAGCATCCATGGTGTTGGTAATTAACATATTGCATACCATAATAAATAGTGATCATGATGCATTTTTACACATACCACATGATAACTTAATTTGCATATAATTAATGATATTTGGTGCAAGCAGCAATGGTGTTGGTAATCACCATATTGCATACCATAATAGTTTGCCATACATGATGCATTTTTACATATAAGCATATTCATGAGCTCATTTATTTTACTAACAAAAATCACTTAAAACTCAAGATTTAATGAGGACACCTAAAACCAGAACCACATTTAGCTAGCATGTGTGGGAATAGTCTACTTAGAACATAATTTCATGCACAACACAAACACAAATTGTGAAAATGCACCAAAGAAGTCTTCTCCGTAAATGGCTTCAGCAAGGAAAAACACTTTCAGTTTGCTAATTATACAATATTAGGCCACAGATTAACCTCTTGAAGACAGACAAAGTAACTGAAAGTGTCTGTTGACGTTATTATATGTAACTGAATTGCCTTGTGAAGTATTTATAAGTAGTCAGTTCAAAATACAAGTTCATTGCAAACAGCAGTTCCCACAAACTTAATATAGATGCTAAAGCTGCAAAATATCATACATATAAAACAAAAAAATTTCTTTAAAGAGACAACAGTTCTTCAATACAGTATTATCTTTAAATGTTAGCTTTCATCAAATCAGGTATTGACACTTTCCCCCGTCTACTATTTTGTTTATTTCTTTCCTGGGGCAGTGGCAAAAACAAAGATATGTTTTCATATGTATGCCACTATGAACAACTAATCTTCCATGATCATATAAACATGTTAAACAATTTATTTCAAATGGTGTAACACCACATTTAACACCCTCTTCAATTACAAGAACCNCAGTTCCCACAAACTTAATATAGACGCTAAAGCTGCAAAATATCATACATATAAAACAAAAAAATTTCTTTAAAGAGACAACAGTTCTTCAATACAGTATTATCTTTAAATGTTAGCTTTCATCAAATCAGGTATTGACACTTTCCCCCGTCTACTATTTTGTTTATTTCTTTCCTGGGGCAGTGGCAAAAACAAAGATATGTTTTCATATGTATGCCACTATGAACAACTAATCTTCCATGATCATATAAACATGTTAAACAATTTATTTCAAATGGTGTAACACCACATTTAACACCCTCTTCAATTACAAGAACCTCTAAAAGAAAGCATAGCAGAGCTTCTGCTGCTCTCCTCTTGCCTATTGCTATTACTGAAGCTACTCTTAGATGTTACTAGTTCTTAAACAATCAACAGCCATTCCAAGGCTTGAATCCCTCACTAACAAAATTCCCACAGAATTGCTGATTGCTGAACTAGTATGTACTTCCCCATCTCCCATTTCATGAACCAAAGAGAAGATAAATTCATAGGATTCAATAGAACGAAAATCATTTTACAGGGAACACAATAAGAATTCAAATGAAGATTGACTACAATATACACTACGTAGTCTACCATCCCTAGCAAATAAGGAACCATCAAGACAGTTTTAGCCATCTACCACATTACTATGCTAACATATCTAGACATTAGAAAAGATAAAACAGATAAAACAGGGCTACTGAACAGTCTGAACTTCCAATATCAAGTATCACTAAGAAAAGTTGAGAAAAACAAAAAGTGTAAAAGCTTCGATAATCAAATTTGCTATCTCTATAGCTGTCCTCAGGTAAAAGTAAGCACTTTACTCTTTCACTTCAAGCCACAGTTATAGTTTTGTAATCATCGTTTATCCAAAGATCTTATGAACCTCCCTGGAAGTACTTTTCTAATTAGCACTACAAACAGTTTGAAGCCATCAATCCCAACTTAATTACACACCAAAAGTCCTCCAAATACCATTTCCAGCATAAGACCATCTTTCAAACCTTGATTAGAAAGTAATTAACTAACGAACAAATAGTGCACCACTTAGTTTTAAGACCATTAACAACTAATACATGCAACACCGATAAATATTAAGCAATCTAAGAATATTTCAAGACTATGCTAAAGTAACTAAACTCAAAACACATTCTTCAAAAAACAAAAAAAAAAAAACACAGATGGCAGCAGATAAGAAAGTACCCCATAACATTAAGGCGAAGCCTACTGCTCAATTCGACGAAGAGCTCGAACATCTGACCCAAATCAGCAGCATTCCCATGTGAATACAGCATAGTACCATTGGCCTTGTGGTGCTTGACATAAACAGCTACAATTTCGTTCCCTCTCCGAGTCCGAAGCTTAAGCACATCGACATTATCCTTCCTGGGAACCTCAGGAATTGACAATTGACCACCTCTTGCTACGTCGGCGATGACAGTGTAGGAAGGTGGGCTAGGCGGGAAAAAAGCAAACTTGGCGGCGATCGACGACGTGACTCCGCCCATAGCTGCTGCTTCTCATCCAAAGCCCCGGATTCATAAAGGTACAACCTTTACGCGGTGTTGGTCAACTTCAGTAGCAGAAAACTCAGAGACCCAGAAAAAATCAGAGAGATAGAACACAAGAGGTGGTAGATATGGAGGCCCGGGAGTACAGGGCGGCGCGTGGTGCTGCTGGGAAGGTGGGTGTCAAGATATATCAATCTTTTAAACGTTGAAGACTCAGATTTCAATTGTAGAGAGAGAATCAAACAGAGAAAGAGAGAGAGAGAGAGACTATTCAATGTGTAATTGTCGCCTGACGGCGACTTTATAGGATAGCGTACACTGCAAAAAGGACGTAAATTTTCACATACGGATACTGAAATAGATACTGAAATACATAGAAGGTGAAAACTGAAAAGGTTCTGTTTTTTTTTTTTATTATTCTAAAGGAGCTTGAAGGAGTTTTGGTGAGAGATGGTGGTGGAAAATGGTGGGACCTACGACTGAGACTATAGAGAAGGAGCATTCATGATTTGGATTGGTGTGGGACCCGGTAGTGTTGGTGACGTGGACATCAAGAAGGTGACGTGTCGTCTGGTATATGTCACATGTTAGAAAAGATAGAGAAAAGTATGTAGAGTAGAGAGTTGCATGTGAGGTGTTTTGTTGAGTTAGTGGAAATGTGGGGGCAAAGTCCCATCCCATGTGTGTGTGATAAAAGGCTCTGAGTTTTACGCAACTGCCACGCGGCTGAATATCTGTGGGAGATACCGAGAAAAGGTCGGGAATTGGGGAAAGGAAACGAAGATACTCTGAACCAGATGTGGAGAAAGCTTTCATGAAAGTTGTAATCAAAAGTATTTTTAAAATAATGCTTAAATAATGTAATAAAAATTATTAATTGAGTGATATTAAAATTATTTATAAAATTTTTAAATTTTATATTCAAATTTACAATGATAGTTAAAATATTAAAAAATAATGCAAAAAATAAAAAAAAAATTTGTATTATTTATTGAGTCTTTAAAATTTTAATAAATTATTTAAATAATCATCTTTTATTATTATTTGAGACTTAAAAGAGATTATTTGATGGACTAAATTCAAGAACTTAAGTAACACTTTTTTAACATCTTTTAACTTTTTAAGGACTTAAAGAACATATTACTTTTTTAAAAAAAAAAAAAAGATATCTAAAATTTGACATTTGAGGTTTTTATTTGATCTTGGTGGGCACGCAAGTCTTTTTTGTTTTCTCAAAAAGTAAAAGGTATGGGTTTTTGCCAAAAAAAAAATAGAATATTTATATATTTTTCTTAAGAAATTTTTATATGTGAAAATACTGATAATTTTTTGCTGTAACTCTGGATTTAAATATGAAACATGGTTAAACCTGCTTGACTTGTAACAAAAGTGGGCTGGCTATTATTATGCTGGCCTATTTAATTTTGGGCTTACTGGTCTGGGCCAATTGTTGGCAGGCATAATGGGTTGGGTCAATGTTTTGTAGCATTTGGGTCTTAACCTAGCCTAACCCAAACTTAGACCAAAAACCCAAATCATCAAACATTATATAGATTTCACATTAGACGTTTGTCTCTTACTTCTTTTATAGAGTAATAAAAAATATAAGTAAATTAGTCTTCAAAAAAATGTTTGTTATAAAACATTCCTTCGATCATTAAGATTTTTATAAATTAGTCTAAGAATTAATGATTAAAAGACTATTTCATAATAAATATTATAGTGTTTGTTAGGAATATTAATGATTGGAGAATTATTTTATAATAAATATTCTTTTAAAGATTAATTTATAAAAAAATTAAATCTTTGAACAACTCAAATAATAGTTTACTCAAAATGAAAATATGGAAAAAAAGTCTAATTTATACCCTTAAACTTTACTTAATGTACGATTTATCCTCAAAAGTTTCAAAACGTGTAAATAACCCTCTTGAACTATGAAAAATGTGCACAGAGCTTCCATACCACAAATTAACCCCCAAAATTAGACAAAAACAATGCATGCATAGTGTCGCGTCGTCGCGCCCCCGAAAAGGACGTTGTGACACATAGCACATGAGTTCACTTAAACCTTTTTTTACACTTATTAAACATAATTTGTGAACAATTAAAGTAAAAAAAACACATGGTCAACAAGGCAAAAGTACACTAATCATGTATATTTTTTACTCTAATTATTCACTAATTATGTTAAATTAGTGTAAAAGAGAGATTCAATAAATTCCCATACCACGTAGGTGCTATTTTTGTCTAATTTTATATGACAGTTTATGATATGAGGTTATATGCACATTTTTTTATAGTTTGAGAGTTATCTATATGTTTTGAAATTTTTTGGGGTAAATCGCATATCAAGTAAAATTTAAGAGGGTAAATTAGACTTTTCCCTACAAATATTGCCTAGTCAATCATGAATTGACCCTAAAATCAACTACTGAAATCACTTACCTTTTTATCTATGGACGACTTTCAAAATCTACCTTTTTTTATTTCTATGGACAACTTGCCAATAAACATGAGCAGAAATCTAGCAGAGCCACTAGTACTACCATTACCAGTCAACCCATAGATTCTTTGAAGTTTGAACATGTTTCTCATGTACTCTTTTTCTTGTCTCTCTCTCCCTCCCTATAGAAAAGTTGCATATTTTATTCAATACGGCGGCAATGAGAAAATCCTAAACAAGTTCACACCTTTACTTAAACATCACATGAACCATAACCCTCACCACTTTGGTTTTGTGACAACTTTAGTTTCAAGTTTCAAAACTATGTATAAACAGCTTCCTCAATGGAACACCCAGATTTCTGATTTTGATGATGTTTCTGAATCCACACAAAAGGCCACTGTTCCATCAGAATTCCTCTGTGAAGCTGTGTTTGCAGGAGGTGATCCTCTAACTCCCACCCTTCTTCTCTTTTAATATCCTTTTGTGTTGTTTTTAGCTTCATAAGCAGCATTCAAATGACATATAGTTGAGTGGTACTGAGATTGTTATCAGAACTTGTGAATATCATGTTCCAACTAGAGTCACAACTAAAATTCGCAAAAAAGCTTCATAAGCAGCAAACATGGTTATTTTGCAGACAGCTTCTGGGCAATTGAAGCTGCATATGGAAGAGTGAATGGTGTGGTCAGAACTGCTACAGGGTACTGTGGAGGTACACTGAAGAAACCCACCTACAGAGAGGTAATAAAAAAGCTACAATTTTTGAATCCAAACTAAGAAAACAGGGAAAAAAAAATCGTTTTATCCAATAGAAATTTTTCTTGACTTTTTTTCTTTTTTTTTTCATGTCAATTTCCCAGGTCTGTGAGGGAAGAACTGGTCATACAGAAGCTGTAAAAGTCATATATGACAAGAGAAAAATGTCCTACAAATCCCTCTGTGATCTATTTTGGGAAACCCATGATCCTACTAGAAAGGAATACCTTGTTAGTAACTACAATTTTCTTATCTTCTATAGTAATGAATTAGTGCATCTAACTAATTTTAATTTTCCCCATAAGTTCCTTTTTATATTTCTTTGTTCTTATGAGAGATTACTTTAATGTTGTAGAATTTTGGAATAGATACCCACTATAGATCTGCCATATTCTACTGCAACGAAACAGAGAGGAAGCAAGCACAAGAGTCTAAGATCAGAAGGCAAATGAAGATCAATAAGAGGATTGTGACAAAAATGATACCATTTGATTATGAATTTTTCATGGCAGAGAATCGGCATCAGAAGTATTATCTGCAGCAAAATTGCAGGCTTTGTGAATGTTTATGTCTACGAAGTACAGAACAATTTGTGGAGTCAGAGATTGCTTGCAAACTCAACAGGTACATAATGGACCAATGAATGTTGACTTAGATTATTAAATTAAGCTAGCAAATGTAATCTATGGGCAACCTAACACAACATAAGACAAGAATTCAGGTTAATTAAGGCTATTATATAATATTGGTAAATGGTTAATGGTAATTACTAAAATCTATCACAAAAGTAAACCCTTTGATTGTGGTGGCCCAATTAAATTTCTTGTGCTTTGTCTCATTGAGTGAACTTATATGTACAGCATCTTCCATTGATTTTCAACAATTAGGACTCTTTAGCTTTTTAATTGAACACATGTGCTGCTGTGCATATTCACAAAAATATCTCCATATAAACTATATAACAGGATCCTATCAAAACTTTATTCCACTAAAACTTCAATATGACAATTAAAATAGTGCACATTTGCTTGCAACTATTATTATTCAATAGAAAAAGAACTTATCTGCCATCTCTACTATTTTGCAGCATTTTGGCCTTGGAAGGAGGGGTGATTATTGACGAGCTTAGTGCATTTTTGAAAACGTACAACATGTCAAAGCAAATCAAACTAGCTTGCCAAGAATTGATTGAAGAATTGAGGAAAAATGCAAAAGGAAACACTCAAAGGCTCTTAGAAACAAGTTTAAGCTGCACACCCTAACAATGGTTCCTGGTTTTGGAGTTACTAATGCTGATTCTCGTGAGCAGTGGTGGAATGTATGCATGCGAAAATCGAAAAGCCGCAAATCCCGAAAACATGGAACATGGAGCATGTTTATTGCAAGATTTATATATAATGCTTCTGTCAGCACAAGCGTGTTGGATCATGTGTTGAAAAGCTACTACAATCTGGTTGATGCAAATCAATTTTTTAAAGTTATTGGTTTATTTTACTCCAGTTTTTCTCTTGGTGGCCGGCTGGTAAAACAACTATATAAAATCTAGTTAATGGTNCGTGAGCAGTGGTGCAATGTATGCATGCGAAAATCGAAAAGCCGCAAATCCCGAAAACATGGAACATGGAGCATGTTTATTGCAAGATTTATATATAATGCTTCTGTCAGCACAAGCGTGTTGGATCATGTGTTGAAAAGCTACTACAATCTGGTTGATGAAAATCAATTTTTTAAAGTTATTGGTTTATTTTACTCCAGTTTTTCTCTTGGTGGCCGGCTGGTAAAACAACTATATAAAATCTAGTTAATGGTAATTAATTTAATTGAGATTAAATGCAATTACCTCTATTACTATATGTACAATGAAAAACTACACATTTTGATCTTTTTATATCTTTCACTTTGGTAAATTCGAGTTAAAGAACTTACTCTCTCTCTCTCTCTCTTTCTTCCTAGGGTTATGTGAGAAGAATGAAAGTAGTGTATCTCCATCTAATTTGGATGGGACAAAAAAAAATTTACATTTGGAGGGAAATTAAGGGAAGGATGAGTTCTCTATTCTACTCCTTGTTTAAATAATTAAATAATCTCAAACAAGAGTAGTTGGAGGATATTATTAGTGAAGATTAATTAAATTCAAATATTTGATACTTTAGTTGATATTTGATTCCATTGTGTGAACAAGCTGTATAGAAATTGCTGGGTAGTCTAACTCGCCCAAACATAGCAGATTCTGTCAACAAGTAATTGTCTCAATTTATGCAAGCTCCCTCAGCAACTCATTTTCATGCTTTTAAGAGCGTTCTCAGATATGTCATAAAGTCCATGGTTAACTATGGTTTACTTCTCAGGAGGCAATCTCACTTGTCGATCATCCACTTCAGCTTATATCATCTATCTTGAATCCAATCTGGTCTCTGTCATCAAGGGGGCAATGTTGTATTGCTAGATCATTAACAGAAGCTAAATAGGCCATTGTCACTGAGTTAATTTGGCTTCAAAGTTTTCTTCAAGAGAGCTTCACATACGTTCCATTATCTATAAGATCACTTCAAGGCACATGTTTTATCACAAAACATTGAAGTCACTTTTAAAAAAACAACAAAAAAAATCTATTGGAGCCACATATTATGTACAAATCCTATGTTTCATTCTAGGATGAACACATTGCCATAGATTATCATTTTGTTCGTTAATTTCCCTTTCTTTCATAATTACTCTTGTCCATCCTTCTATCTCCTCTCAAACATAATCTTAATTAAATTCATACAAAAATATAGTTGACTCTTAAGTTAAAAGAAACTTTTGTAATATTTCTTGCACATGTCCAAAATCTCATCTCATCATCACAAATCTTCAGTCAGAGTATTGTTACAAACGCATGGACTCCAAGTAGCCTTACGTTGTAGGATCCTTCCAATAGCATATGATTAAAGGACCATATCTTATCCTTTTGAACCCACTTTTGTGTCCTTGCCTTGTAATTTACGAGTCCATGAGAGCCATAGAAACCATAAAAGAAAATCATTTCATATCAAAGCCATAGCATTATTCTTTCTTATAGCATTTTGAAACAAAATTAATGTATTTCTTCCGCCGAAAGAGAAATTCACAGGGGTTTTCTTTGGCAAAGTCCAACATCTATTCATGGTCTCACTTTCAACACGTCTGTCATAATGTGGTACATGTGATAATTTTGCTAGAGTTTCAACACCTATTGGGATATATACTTATTGTTAGCTTTCATATAGGTGAGTATTAGGCTTAGCTAATACCAAATAATATTATTGTGTAGATTTAGACTAGTTTATATGCACCACGACTTATTCACCTCTCTAATCTTATAAAAGGTGGGACATTCATGCTGAGAGTATCAAAAGGAAACTCCTTGAGACATGGTCCTAAGAAATTCGTTGTGGTAAGAATTCAACTAGTGTGCTTAACTCCGTATCACATGCTCACTTACTTGGGGTTAAGATTATATATACTTATTGGATGAAAAATGATTAGAATATAGATTTTAGCTCTTCAGATTAATTTTTCAGAGATAAAATTAATGTATTGCATTACAAATTTATATTTATATCTATCTTAAAAAAAAAAGCATANAAAAAAAAAAAAAGCATATACTACATTCTTAATAAGAAACAATAACATATTAGTTAAAGTATAGCATAATTAGCATGACTAGTTAATCTAATACTAAAGATTTGGCTTGGTGGTAAGAATGTAATAAGTTCATCCAAATCATATCACAACTGAATGTAGAGACCAATTACACCTAGGGTAATTTTTTCCCTGAATATACAAAGTCAATATAAAGGTGAACCCTTAAGATCGTCCAGAGAAAGACTTAGTCTTAGTATACGAAAATTGGCCGAAAGACACCATTACCATTCGAACCCAAAAAAACAAAAAACAAAAAACAAAAAGCATGACTAGTTAATTTATTACTCACGTTCTACTTGTAATACTTTTCAATATACAAAAGCTATAGGAAAACATCAATTGCCATCTCCTATCTCTTTACTTCTTTTCCAATAGATGTTATTATGGCTGGCATTCAAACCAAACTTTTGGTAAGTTCGATAGGCTTGATTGTATGGAATTTGTTTTCTTTAATTAAAAGTTTAAGATGAGAGAAGATTATCACATTCTATGATTAAGATATATCACAAGCTTCAATGAGAACTTACTGAAATACTTACAAATTACCTACTATGAGATACTAATGATTATATCGAATTTGAATGCACTAGTGCTTGCTTGGCAATTAAAGCAAACTTGAATATACTAATATTTGATTAATAAAATATATTCTGAAAATAATATAAAAATTATTTAAATCAAACCCAATCAGGCTTATACCTTTTTTTGAGTCTTTTTGGTGCCAAAGACTTCAAGTTTAAATTCAGAACCAATAAGTTTTGAGAATAATTTCAATACCTCTTGGTCACATGCCATTTCATATGCTGAATTCAAACTTAATTAACTCAAAATAATGCTGAACTTAAGTTATAATCTGTGATCTTTTTTTTTTTTTTTGTACATACATAGAAGTTTGAATGTAAATTATTCAAACTCCTCATAATTGTATCATACCTAATGACTTATGATATTTATATCTGAATCAAACTGGAATATGTTGGCTCAATTCTAGCCCTTGATTATTTAACAACCCATCAACAAAAACGATCATATAGAAAAGAAAAAGGAGTGGTTAGGTAATAACTAACAAAAGCCGGTATTAGCCAATCAATGAAACAAGCCCAGGTATCTTATTGTTATGGATTATGTCAAAGAATTAGTTAAAAAGCAATCAAAAGCTGTAAAATAGAAAGAGAGAAAAAAACAAAAGTAAAAGGATGCTACACAGTTGGAGTAATCAATTAGGCTAAGATTTTGGATAGACTGGTCTCGGTCCTCCAAGGATGACTTCGATTTTGCACTTTTAAGTAAAGCATTCGATGGTGATATGACCGTGTGAATCCCATTAACAATTGGCTTAAACTGTAGCTAACCCCTAAAATATTCTTCAGATATCAAAAGGTATATGACAGAAGGTAACACAACACATGCAACCCAGCTACCAAACATGTGCTTTTGATGTAGCAGTTTTAATTATAAGGATGAATAATTCCACTTGAGAGTACAAAATTGACCTAGTTGTTACATATTTCTGTTACACGAACCTTTCGCAAATTATCCAAACCTCTCACTACTATATCATAATACCTAATAACTTATCTAGTAGTTATATTTTGAGCTCAAACAGGTTAGCTGAAGTTAGATGAAGTTACTTGTTGCACATATGTGAATATAAATGTTGTGTATGTTGTATCACTCGATATATACAGTTCAAGAGCATCCACATTTGCATTGTCAATTTGCTTGTGTTGTAAATAACTAGGCCAGAAGAGAATGAGATTCCCCCTAAGTCCTCGCATCTCACCTATCAAAAAATAATTTAACATCAAAGCCTAGACTTCAAAGTTCAAACCAAACAATATTCCATCTACAAGTCTGTTTATTTGGGATTGTAAGCCCAGTTGCTTTTATGCTGATATTAGTAATGGACAATTTTCGGTTCAAATTAGTAATGGATACAAAAACTTTATGCTTTCTACAAATCAATATCGCTTAAGTTTTTTTCTGTTTAACTAAGGTTTGAAAAATAATATTGTTGTAGATACAAACTGATAAAATTATTGTTTGGTTCCAAAAATTTGAAGAAAATGTCATTTGGTTCCTTTGACGAACTCTAGCTAAGTGGAGTGTACTCACAATCATAACGATAATCTCCTCATCCTATTTCCCGATTCGAATCTCCTCATTTGTAAATGCAGTCATTATTTGCCTATACTTTAAAAAAAAAAAATACTATTTGGTAACACATTTAGGACTTTCAATCTGGTTTCTCCCATACCATATGAAATATCTAAATTACTATTTAGTGCTATATGGTTATTCTTTGATGCTATATGAAGTCACATATATGGTTATCATTTGGTGCTATATGGTTATTTTGTTCACATATGTAGTTATCTTATTCAAATATAAACAAAATAACCACATAACATGAAATGCTATTTTAAACATTTTACATGAAATGAAAAAAACCAAATTAAAATTCCTAAATGTTTGGAACCAAATGGTATTTTCTTCAAACTTTTAAAACTAAACAATAATTTTCTCATGCAAATTTGTGAATTCACTGCTTTCCTTATTCTCAAACAGTTGATGATATAAATTGGTATCTATATGTGCTATAGGTGGAATGAGGTTGGGTGGTATAATAGGTTGTTTGGTACATGGAATAAAAATCATGGAATCAGAGTAAGAATAGGAATGAGAATGAGAATGGAATGGTTATTCTCATTCTAGAGTTTGGTAGTTTTATCAAATCAATATGAAATGAAATTAGAATACTTTACAGAATACATAAATATCCTCATTACCAAAACAAAACAAAAAAAATACATAAATATTCTCAATGTGGGAATGCTAATTCCTATTTTTATGAAATCAGGCTTGTAATAGAACCACCATTTCATGCCTCTTTTTGTTACCAAGCATTGAAATGTTTATTTTATAAAACAAAATTGTCATTCTATATACTAAACAAGCACTAAGAGATAGGGCTTTTAAATAAGGCCAATTTCCACCAAGTAGCACACTAGGTCAATATAATAATAACCAGTCGCGTCGGGTTGGAGGAGACCCGCCACAGGGCAACTCCCTTTAAACAAAGAGAAGGTACCCCCACACTTGAGAGTCTATTGATCCTCAATAAGACTTTGAGAAACCCAATAATGCAATGTGAGGTGACCACAATAGATAGAATACGAACAAATTTGTACAACATAATCCTTGAACAGACACTAAATCCTTTTCTTTTAGGCAATTTACGATTGTCATTTTCTTCAGGTACCATATCTATCCTTGTCTTTATGCAACAAAGAGCATAATAAATTAGGCAATTAAAAACAAACACAATGATACTAGGCATGCCTATTCATAGCCCCTCTTAACCATTTTCACTTCCTCAAATCTCTATCTAGCATTATTACTCTCAAGCATTGTGCTCAACCTCATGATTTAACAAGCCCCCTAATTAAATATAAAGAATGATCCAGAAGTACTCCCAATTTGGAAGTCATGTTATTATGTATAGCATTGAGTTTCGTACATGGGACCTACCATATAAAGGAGCTGAAANCCCTCTTAACCATTTTCACTTCCTCAAATCTCTATCTAGCATTATTACTCTCAAGCATTGTGCTCAACCTCATGATTTAACAAGCCCCCTAATTAAATATAAAGAATGATCCAGAAGTACTCCCAATTTGGAAGCCATGTTATTATGTATAGCATTGAGTTTCGTACATGGGACCTACCATATAAAGGAGCTGAAATGTATACAAGTACAAAGAATTTTCATAGCGTTAACTCACATAATTAGAAGACATCTCTGAACAGCAACACATGGAATCTGCAATAGAGACAGACTTTTAGGAAAGCTTAATAGTTAATGCCTCCCTCGTTTCTCTGTCTTATCTCTGTCCTCCTAATCCATGGCACATTCGAATACACGACCCCACTCATACAAATGTTATGTTATTTTTAATATAAATTAAACAAAAATAAATGAATAATGGTACTTTTATTTGTGTAATTAACATAATCTAAACTAAACTTAAAAATTATCAAGTCTTACACTGCTGCAATGAGTACTATTTCTTGTATACTACCGCAAGTGTTGCATTAATACAAACATACACTTGTAAATTAGTAATTCAGATAATGCATTGAATTTGATATAAAAATATTTAAGATAAAAGAAGTGTATCATATGTCATATACTTCAACGAGCTTAAAATAATATTTATAAATTATATATAAAAAAAAAAATTACTAATGCTAAAATTTAACCTAAACATTACAAAAAGATGATTACCAATAACCCAGACCTCAATACTAGCATTGCAAGTATCACCGTCTACTAATTAATTTGC
Source organism: Cercis canadensis (assembly GCA_003255065.1). NCBI lineage: Eukaryota > Viridiplantae > Streptophyta > Magnoliopsida > Fabales > Fabaceae > Cercis > Cercis canadensis. The sequence continues at coordinate 188,183 of QAOA01007083.1, forward strand.
TGAACACAAAGCCAACATAAACTTTTTCCTTTTTAAGATTTAAATTTTACTAATTCATTTAGTGTCCGTTAATGTATATGATAAACATTTTTCTAATATTTAAGAATCATTATTATTCTAAATAGATCAGTTTAAAAACAATTGGAGGTGCATTTTCTTCCCAAAAGTCCAAAATCAAATGCCAAAGCCGTTAGATCAATATATTATATTATAATGTACAAAAAATGCCAAATCCAAAAACTAAATACGTCGTCGTTCAGAAGTGGACGTATGTACATAAAACACCTCACGTTCCTCACCTGTTTTCGTCGTAAAGGCAATGCGGTCCTTACCTAGCACTTACGTTAGCAGAAACCACCCCCGCGCACGTTAGCACCGATACGGCGGAAAAATACGAAAGCTCCCTAATTTAATTCATTTCCACTCCGCAACCTCACCGAAATATTATTTTCCAAAAATAAAATAATAAATAAACAAAAAATTTCTGGAATTTAATAATCCGTACAGTTTTTCACAGTAGCGAGTCTACTCCGGGATTGTAACAAGCATCGGCCGCCAAGCTCTTCTGAGAAATCTATAACGAAACGCCGAAGAAACCGGTCTCAACGAGGCAGCTCCACCTCGCCGGAAAGCCGAACCAGCTCGGAATCTACCGGAACTAGCCACCGCCGGTATGAGCCCTTCTTGTTCTTGTCTTTCCTCTTTGTCATCTTCAAGCGGCGGTGAAGACACGAACAAATCCTTCAATTTCCGCCTGACTCTGGCCTCCTTGTGGTCAATTTCCGGGGGATCGTCATCGGCGATGTCATCGGATTCATCACGGCGGTGGAATCTGCGGCGGTCGGGGCGGGTGAGGAACATCCGGAGCGTTTTGCGGCGGCGGAGGTGGATGACGGGGCTGGTGGTGGGGCTCCGGGTTGGGCTTCCAGCAACAGCACATTGAGTGGCTAAAAGCTTAAATTTGTGAAGAGTAGCCATTACATTACCTCAGCAGAAGGAATCTGAATCAATCGCTTTTGCTTTCGCTTTGAGAGGGAATGGAATACTTGTTAGTGAGAGAAAGCGAGATCTGAGGCCATTTCGATTCGATCTTTAGGCCGCTTTTTCACTGTGTTTGCTGTTTGGTACTCTTGTGTGTGAGGGACGCAGAGAGAGAGAGAGCGAGAGAGTAGTTAAGGGGTTTTAAAGGAGAAAAGGGAAATGAAGGAAGAGAAATGATGGGATACGGACGGGTTTATCTTAGACGGAGAAGGGGAATATAAAACCTGGCTTTTATGTTGGGGTCATTTTGGAAAGTTAAATACACGTGGCAATTGGTGGGGGCTTTCGGAACTTACGTTTTTTATCCGAAAACGAGTCCGCTCCAAGTGTCCCAAAGGGTTAACAGAAGCGTCGGTTGAGGTTCTAGTCTTTTTTTTATAAAATTTTTTAGAAAAAATTATCGTATNGCGTCGGTTGAGGTTCGAGTCTTTTTTTTATAAAATTTTTTAGAAAAAATTATCATATAGTTATTCAAGTTAGTAAAAAATATTATTTAATTCTAAATATAAAGAAAATTTCATTTAATTTTTATATTATATAAAATATTTTTCAGTATTATATAATTATTATATTAATATATATAATTATTTTTTAATATTATATGATTATTCTGTTTAAATATAATTATATTTAATGTTATATGATTATTCTATTTATATATATAACTATTATGTTTAAAAATAAAAATAAAAATCACATAATAACAAAAAATATTTTGAATATTTTTTATGATGAATCAAATTAAAATTCTTTCATATTTAAAATTAAATAATTTTTTTTTGTCAACTTAAAAAACAAAACAATAATTCTCTTCTTTTTCATTTTAATTTGATTTTGTATTTTCTTGGATAAAAAGAACAGAATTTCTGAATCTGGTAATATTATCAGTAACTTTGTTACCTCCGTTAGTGTGGTCCATTCTAATGCCGACTAAAGTAAACCATTTAATATACAAATTTGAGTATAATTGTACTAATCAAAACTTGAAAACAAAAAGAAGAGGTGGAGAAGGTAGAGGACGAAGAAGAGTACAATTGAAGAGGCAACCTCAAATTCATGTTTTGAACAAAAATTTAAATTGAATGTTAAGAAGTTTATCATTTTCGGAAATAGATTTCAGCTCATATTTCCATCTCATGTGATTGTTGGATTCCCATGGCAGGCATGAGAATCTTGGTCTACCACTAGTAGCGGTTGCTGCCCACCATCAACTTGCAGTAGCGTCACATTCCCAAAAATATTGCACTACCATATTTAATATGCACTCAACATTTATGAAAATATGAGTGGGAATGTAAATTCCTAATAACCAAACAACCTCTAGAAAAAAGGTTTATTGGCCCCAGTATTATACTTTGTCAAATTATTTACACATTTATTACAAATTTAAATTTATTTACTTTAATATTACACTTCTAATTTAAAAATTAAAAAAAAAAAAAGTCAGAAGTTTGATGGGCCCCACCAGACACGTCAGCTGCTAGCCGACGTGTCCCAACCGAACACTTTAACTGATAGTCGGCGTGTCCATTATTTCACTTCTACTTGGACCATTTTCACTTAGGCTCAATTTGCTTTTGCTTTATGGATAGTGAACACGCCAGTTGTTAGTCGGTGTGTCTAGTGAAGACACACCGCCTAACAATCGGTGTGTTCGGTGGAGCCCATTGTGCATATTTGGTTTTTTTTTTAAGTTTTTAATTTTTTAAAATTGATAATATTTAAGTAAATAAATTAAAAAGTATAATAATTATGTAAATAAATTAACAAAGTATAATATTAAGGTCAATGAACCCTAAAAAAAATGTACACACAAAAGAGTACATTTTTTTTTTTTGAATAAACTCTACAATGCCATAGATAGTATATACACAAGCACCCATAAAAAAAATTTGTGTTTGGAGAGGAAGTGAAGATAAGAGTCAAACAACTTTTATTTGTTATGGCATTTTAAAAGGTATATAAAAAGATATCCCTAATTCCCAATTGATGATTGCTGTCCTACATGTTGGCCATTTTCGAAGTGTGAGGTTCTCCTTTGTTACCCGTCCGAACTCTAGGAGTGGCAATGGAGTAGCCCATATATAGTTTAGGTAAATGGAGCTTATCTCTCACTGCAAAGAGGATCTGAATTGAAGATCCTTCTCCTTTTCCCTATCATGTTTTGTTAGTGATATTGTCTTCTTAGAATGAATATTTCAAATTTGACCATCAAATTAAGTTTAGTTTATGGAATTGTAATACTTTTAGCTTCCTATAGATTGAAGTAGAATACGTGGATCCTTTGCCTGACACAAAACTTGCAGAGTTTCGCTTACACGGTACAACCTTTACCCCATATCCAACGCTACTAGTACTATACTACCTTAGAAAATTGTCAATCATAGGTTAAATTTAGTTGTTGTGTCAATTCAGTTTACTATAGCATCAGCAACAAACCAAGATCACCAAACCTTTTGCAGATGTTGTTCTCAGTTGCATCAGATGTGAAGAGGAGTCATGTAATTGACCAATTCAATGCACCTCACGTTTGATTGACAACTGTTTTCCAAGTTTGAAGATATCAATTCTTTGCATAGACAACTTAGATTTTACCGAGTTAGTTCAGTTGGGTTAGAATTTAACTGCTAGTAATTTCTTTTTTAGTAAGTAATATCTAAGAAGTAACTACTGCGTGCCTAAACCATTTTGACTTGACCAACTGCCACCCCTATGGCCCTATATGCTAGCTTTTCAATGCTATCTAATAAATTAAGCTTCACAGAGGATAGTGCTACCTCATTAAGCCTTGTCGAGGATAACAAAGTCTATGCTCAATCCATATATAGGTCTTAATTGGTAAAGAAGGAGGTCCAAGTCCAACACGAGCAATTCATTGTCTCTGCTTGCAATCAGTGATGCATATTCCGAACTTTAGGAAAAGTAAAAAGCTTTAACCCACCACCCAAGTCTTGAACCTTTGTTGCCCTGTTTACTTAGTGAGACTATTTGAGACCCATATGATGTTAGAAAAACGATAATGGAGACTAATTAGGTTAGCTTTGAGGCGTAAACAATTATATTATCTTGAGTGTAATATTGTTTATCTATAAAAGCAAGTTACCCTATGATACAACAAAGCCCTCAAAAAATTCTTAATGGAAAAGTGAATTCTAATGCATTAGGGAATTCCCTTTTATAGAGTTGAAAAGACACTAATGAACAAACATAATTGGTCAGTAATTAACAGACATAATTGTCTGTTTGAAACAAACACAATTGTCTATTCGGGTTTACTCATCCGAACCGGTTAACTTAATTAACCACCATCCGAATCGAGTCAAACCGACCTGACCCGGTCCGGCACAAATATTAAATCAAATGTTAAAATATTTGTCAAATCGATCAAGGCTCAAGATTCTCCTGCTCAAGTGTTAATCAAAGACTATTAATAGACTTTGACTTGCTAAGCTATTTTGAGCTTGTCAAATAGGCTTGTGCCCATTTATCTAAAATTATTTTATAACTTTAATTAGTCTTTATAAAGTCTTTTACATACTCTAATTTAACCAATGTGAGACTTGGTTTTATAAACACATTTACAAATTATTTCAACATATGATTCATGGGTTATGTGTTTGAATCTAGAATCGTAATTAAGAGTTAAAAAAAAATTCTTAGAAAACTACCTCTATTGTTGATCTTTAGCTAAATTTAACAATTTTCTTAATTAATTACACCATCAATGACAAATACTGATATATATATATATATACACTACTGGATTGTTGACCCCTCGAATATTGAAACTAATTGGCATTTTTGGATTAAATACACAGATGGTTCCATGATGAAGTTGTTTCTTAATTGTT
>QAOA01007083.1:207123-234425 GCA_003255065.1 Cercis canadensis
ATATATATATATATATATATATATATATATATATATATATATATAAACTTGTGTAGGTAACATAACTAACCTAGGTTTAAGGAAGTAATTTTTTTTTTCAGGGATGGAATATATTATATTACAAATTTACATATATTTGCATCCATTGTAGTACAACTTAGCAAATACAAAATTAATACAAGATCAATGGTTAAAACTAAGAATTAAAAAGTTTTCAAATTGGAAGGCCATCTCCCCAGAAAGGAAAACCAACATTCCTCAAGTTTCCGCAGCTGAATTGATTGGCACAACTCAAAAAATAATTGAAGGAGTTTACATAGGGAGTCATATTAATTGAAATCAAGAGTATTATTATCATGTATGAAAGAAGCATAGGATGGAAGGAGAAAGGGTGTGAGTGGAAAGCCATTTTCAGAAGAGATGAATTAATTCCTCACAACAATTTATTTACGTATGGGAGAGTGTACTTACGTTCAGCATTTTTCTGGGCAGATCCCCCTCGGGGACAGGGGCCACTGGAGACGGGGGATGGGGGAAATATCCGTGTCAGGTTCTTGGAGTGTTAAAAGGAGCACACCTTTGTAGCAACTTCTCCAAACATTTTCTCTTAACTTCATCACCGACTTCAAGGTCTAGAAAAAATTAGAAGTAGACAATAAACTAATTGTATAACTAGAAAAGTCTAGACCAGCTACTAACCGACCTCAGTAGAAGAAATTAGAGAATCAAAAGCTACAAATTAGAAAAACCTAGAAATAAGGAAAGAAAAAATCTCCTACAAACCGTCATACTTGGGCGGTTATAAAATGCCTATAAATAGGCATTAGTAGCTGATGTAAGTGTAATGGAAAAAGAAAAGTCCCTAGCCTTGTACGGTTTCCTTCAATCACTAACATTTATCCTTTATCTACTTCCATTAGGTATTTTTTCTTCTTATTACTAAGCTTTTATTTTTAACTACTACTATCAAGTCACTATCATTCTTTTTATCTATCAATTATATATATATATATATATATATATATATATATATATATACACTATTATTATTATTTTCATAAATTAACAATGGTATCAAAATTATTTCTTTTTATTTCGGCGTAAGACTCATTCACTAAAACTCTTTTCCTTAACCCACTTTATATTTATCTTTTACCTAAAAATTCTCATATGATCGATGGATGCATCAACTGTCAATTTCTCTTCTGTCCCTCTGCAAATTAATACTAGTGAAAATTATGATTTTTAGAAATTAAAATTAAAGACATATTTTATCTCACAAAAATTGTGAGATATTGTTCAAAATTGGTTTAACACCCCAAAAAATATTTCCACTCTATCCGAGATGGAAAAGAAAAAATTGGAGGAGAATCAACAAAAGGATGCGCAAGCTCTGTTTGTTATCTAGTAAGTAGTGGACGACACTATTTTTACAAGGATCACAGATGCTAACTCTGCAAAGAAGGCATGGGATATCTTAGAGGAAGAGTATCGTGGAAGTGAAAAGATACGAGCCATTAAACTTCAATATCTTAGAAGAGAGTTTGAAATATTAAAAATGAAGGAATTTGAGACTATAGAAGATTATTATATGAGAATCAAAGAAATAGTCAATCAAATGAAATTATATGGGAAAGATATATCTGGAAAAAAAAATGTGGAACATAAAATTCTTATCACTCCCAGAAAAATATGACCCTATAGTTGCTATTATAGAGACGACACTAGATTTATTATCTCTATCAGTGACTAAACTAGTGAAACTCCTTAGAGCCCATGAAACAAAATTGAATAGGCATAATAAAGCATCCGTTGAAAACACCTTTAAAACTAAAATAAATTGCTTCCTATTTTCCTTTCGGTTTAATGGTTATGTTGATGTTTTCTAAATAGATTATTATATATGCAAATGAGATATTTTCATCTTTCATCTTCAGTGTATGTCATGGTGTGAAATTGTCAATTCAAAAAGAAGTTCCTTTGAAATTTCCACACTATGAAGTTTCTGGGAAATTTAAAGACTAGGTTAATACCACTAAATCCCTGTTCAATCCAAAGTTTGAAAAGTCCACCCATGACCAATTAAAGTTAGTTTCCAAGGTCAAATTAAACTAATAATAACTTCTGACTGCCATGGATCAGTTTGTTAGCCTTTGAGCTAATTGTCATTCATCTACTAATGATAACTTTATAAAACATATGGTCTACTGTTGAAACATCATTTGATATCGATTAATAATTTTACAACTCTACAATAGAAAAGAGAAAGAAAGTCCGAGTTTCTAATAGCTGAACTAATTAAGCGCTTGTTTGTTACGTGAAAAACAATATTTGAAATTATCAACATAAGTAGATAATTAATGATATTAATTCACTTCCCTTAAACCAGATCCTAAGGATCAAAATCACTTGGCCTTAATGTTCCCATGAAAAACATACATTCGCAGAGATAGAATGTTGAGTAGTTTGTAAAAGGTGTTTATTTAATCAAGTTCCACATTAGTTGAATTAAAGAATGAAAAAGACTTTATAAAAGCAAACTAAAGTTATAGAGTAACTTTAGATAAATGGGCACAAACACATTAGACTAAGGCCCAATAGCCTAGTAAGTCAAAGATGCTTAGTGGTCTTTGATTGACACTTAGGCACTTGGGCCTTGATTGGACAAGTATTTTAAAGTCTGGTTTTAATAATCAGACTGGACCGGTTCGGGTCGGTTTGACCCAGTTCGGATGATAGTTAATTAAGTTTTATCTGTTTGGTTTATTAGTAAACCCGAATAGACAGTTGTGTCTGTTTCGAACAGACAGTTGTGTCTATTACGAATAGACAATCATGATTGTTAATTACTGGCCAGTCACATTTGTTCAATTTGTGTTTTTTCAAGTCTATAAAAAGGAACTCTCTAATGCATTAAAATTTACTTTTCCATTGAGAATTTTTGAGAACTTTGTTGTATCTTGAGGTAACTTGTTTTTATAGAGAAGCAACATTATACTCAAGACAATGTAATTGTTCACGCCTGCGAAACTAGTTAGTCTCCATTATCATTTTCCTAACAGTATTTATTGACTAAGTACACATTGCTACGAAAAGGATAGAGTTTGCTTCAACTCTAAATATTTTAACCCTTAAATAACCACAAAGTCAAATCAATTGTTTAATTGACAGAATGCATGAAATCTTTGATTCAATTATCAGTGACAGTTCTATAACAATTACATCTTAAGGTTTCGTGGGAATCATATTAACAAAACGAAAAATAACAACCCCATTTTCTTAGAAATTCAAATCCTAGGACTGTTGAAAGGAACCATCCTTTTGAGTGGATCTTGAGTTTATGTCCTCCATATTGGTGGAAGATCCATTTGGAAACTGTAGGGGTGACTTCGAAGGAGAATACAAGAACGGCTTTGGTGGAAATGGCAATGACTCAACAAGTCCTTCTAACATCTCTACTACTTTACCCATTGATGGCCTATCTGATGGATTTGTTTGAATGCACCATAGACTCACCAAAATCATCTTCCTTACAATCTCGTTTTCCTCACCTTTGATGGACATATTTCTACTAAGAATATTACCTTGCTCAAGGTCCTTATATATCCAATCTGGAAAATACATTTCACTTGTATGCGACGCTCCTTTGTCAAAATTCTTTCTTCCTCCAACCATTTCCAACACCAACATGCCATAGCTATAGACATCAGATTTGTGAGAAACTCCACCAAATGTTCGACTAAATACTTTTGGTGCAATGAACCCTATAGTTCCTCTTGTGCCCATTAAAGTCACAATGCTTTCTTTCTTCTAGCATATTTTAGCTAGTCCAAAATCAGAGATTTTTGGGCAAAAATCTTCGTCCAAAAGAATGTTTTGGGGTTTGATATCAAGATGAAGAATTCTTGTATTACATCCTCGATGCAAGTATTCTAGTCCTCGAGCAATGCCAATTGCAATTTGGTACATTGTCTTCCAGTCTAAATTACAAATTGCATTAGGAGACCCTCTTTTGTAAATGAACTTATCCAATGAACCATTAGGCATAAATTCATAGAGGAGTGCTCTTTTATTCCGTTCATAACAAAATCCCAAAAGAGAGACTATGTTAACATGTGATGTTCTACTAATACTTGCCACTTCATTTATAAATTCTTCTCCATTGCCTTTAGACTCACTTAGTAGTTTTACTGCCACAAGATGACCATCTGGAGTTATGGCCACATACATATATTTGCATATATTTTTTTCAGGGATGGAATATATTATATTACAAATTTACATATATTTGCATCCACTGTACGTAGTACAACTTAGCAAATACAAAACTAATACAAGATCAATGGTTGGAACTAAGAATTAAGAAGTTTTCAAATTTGAGTCTCGGAATTGAAAAAATTTCCCAACTTAAAAATTAGATACATAACTAGTTAAGTCTTTGCTTGCGACCATAAAGAGTACATGTTGATGGGAGAGTATACACACCAAATAGAGATAACAATACATACTTTCTAAAGAAAAACAGAGGAACAACCAAAATAGAAAGGGGCAAAAACTACCAGAGAAAAAGAAGAAGACAGAGGGGAAAATTGTGAGTTTGTATTAGAAAGATTAGAGAAAAGAGTAGAGTGGTAGTTTATGAGATGTAAGTGTTTTCATGAGGATTGGGATGCTCTTGAAGCTGCTTTATTTGACTTGGTCACTAAAAGTAATAAGGGCCAATTTGGACTCTCACATCAGTGGAAATAAATTGTAGACGTAAACAATTTTGCTTCAAATGTATAGATTAGTGCCTCATTCAAAGGGGTTTTGGCTTTTGTGACATTATTAATTTTGCTAGTAGGCATCATCAGCATGGACGATAGGGAACTTTGAGATTGGAAGCCGCCCAAGAATGAAAATAACTCTTTGAAAATATCTCGTTATAATCTGAATTTAATTGGACTCATATTCAATAAGAAAAGTCTTTCAAAATACAAAAATGCGAGTCCCACTTTTATGTATCTTGGAGAGTACTATTCTCGGTGTTCACAATTAAGAATTCCTAAAAAAAAATAAAAAAAATTTGGTAGTCAAAACTTTGTTACCAGCATTTTTGTCAAAATAATGTGGATTTATACTTGCCTTTAGATAAATATTTTGTTCTTACCAATTCATTTCATTTATAAATCACATTTAATTTTAACAAGAATTTGATAATTTTTCTCTAATTAAATTGCATTTTTTTTCCAATGACCTTAATTTTTATTTTTATTTTTTTTAGATGTGTGCTATGCTGCATCCTCTTTAAAAAGGCATAGCGCTATACCATTCCCTTATTTGAGGAGTTATAGTAGGATCTACATCATAAAATTGGTATCATTATGAATATTTCAAAAAAAAAGAGTCATCTATAGTGAGTCAGAATAGTTAGTTTCTTGTAAAATGCATAAATAAAGTGATATAGAAAATGCTAATTTTATAACACTACAAGAATTTCGCAGTATTCCAACGGAATTTTTCCGTTGGAATTTTGTAAAATTCCGTTGGAATTTGTAGTTCCAACGGAAATTCCAACGGAATCTCAGTCGTTAGAAAAAGTGCCGTTGGAATTTAACATTGCAACGGAAATTCTAACGGAGAAAAAATTCCAACGGTAATTCCAACGGTATTTTACCGTTGGAATTAATATTTCAAAAAAAAGTTTCACGGTAAATTCCCACGGTAATTCCAACGGAAAATACCGTTGGAATTTNTCAAAATAGTTAGTTTCTTGTAAAATGCATAAATAAAGTGATATAGGAAAATGCTAATTTTATAATAGTAATGAATGCTAATTTTTTTTGACACAATTAATCTTAAATTCTATCAATAGCACTAGGTTTTGGAATTTAGCCCAAGCTTTGTAATTCGATTTTTTAAAATCTTTGTAATTGCACCAATTTCAAAATATGGGTCTCACAAAAAATTAGTAGAGTAGCGCTACCCCTTAAATATCTTAGCAATCATTTTTTTCTTTTGAGAAAACTCAAATTTCTCAACCAAAAAATATTGACAAGTAAACTGCCTATTTTCAACCTCCTTTTCTTTCATCAATCACTATCCAAACTAGCTGCAGAAAATTAGGTATAATTGGTAATATTTTGGTATCCATGAAAATGAAAGGATTGTAATCTTGTTGGTATTTAGTGGATTGATCTCCTCTCATCCACCTCACCTGAAATGACCAAAATAGCCCTCGACATTATGTATATATATTTGAACATAATAACTATATACTAAACAAAATAATCATATATTTAATACATGCTAACCACATATTTATATAATATTGAGAAGTATTTTTGTCATTTCACCCGAAAGAATAAGTACTTTATTGAAAAGTGTTTGGCTTTAAAACTTCTTAATCTTTTTTCTCAAGTACTAAAAATGAGAATAATTCTCCCAATAAAAAATGAGAAAACTATAATTTTGGTCCTTAATTTTTTTTAAAACATATTTAATCCTTAATCTTTAAATTTTCTGAATAAAATCTTCAAGTGTTCAAAATGTTTCAATGCAAGGCTACTTATGAGTTATGACTCCTTTATTAAGCCTGTACGTGATGGGTTTCATGTGTAGCCTACACAATATACCCATGTTAATTGTTTCTTGGTTGTGTAGTTAATAGCCGCTAAAAATTAGGCCAAAATAAAGAAAACAAATTGAGAAGCTTGGAAGCACTCTTAACCACATGAAAACATATCACATTTTTTTTAAGTCATACGAGAAATACTCATCATTATTCTCAATGGGACACTTTAGTGGTTGTGTAATTGATATTTAATTTGTTATAAAGATATTGAGTTCAAATCTCACTATAACTTAATAGAGCAAAATTTTAGAAAAAATAAGTTACTCTATATTGTGTAGCCTATAATGGTCCCAAAAAAAATCTCATTTTTTATTNATATTGTGTAGCCTATAATGGTCCAAAAAAAAATCTCATTTTTTATTTGTTCTCACATTAAAGTACTTTGAATATTCAATAATTTAGTAGAGAAAATTTAAAGATCAACAACTGAATTGAGAAAACATTAAATATTTCAAGGACTAAAAATAATTAATTTTCAAATATTTTTATCCTCTCTCTTTTTCACTCCCCTCTATTTTCCCACTAAGGATATTCTTTTCATCTATTAAGTGCGCTTATTTGTTTTTTCTTAATTGCCTCAGGAAGGACTCGGAGCAAAACAAAACATGCCATAAATCTGCACGTTTCCATGAATCATAGTGTATAACAATTGTACCCTCACTCATGTAGAAAATGACAACTAAGTGCTTCCAGAATTTAGTATTTCAGATATTGAATATCAATTACAGTTCCATTCAGCCCAGAAAGATAGAGACACCTACTTTTGTCTTTCTCTTTGAAGTTTCCAGATATGTCCATTAACATAGCAACAGTTTGAACCTTTTGTGAATTGAAAAATGCAAAGTTTTTATGTGGTTGGATTCAGAGAGAACTATATATGAAGATCATTTTCATTAGCACCAAGGAAACAAAAAGGTAAAATCAAGAAGGACCCCATCACTCAAGATTCATGTGAATCCCACAACAAAGCACACCTAACTTTGAAACAAACATTGATTGATTGCATGGGCCATTAAAAGGGGAAAGAAAAAAAAGAAAAAAGAAAAATTGAAGTCATGAACTAAAATCATTGACANACCCCATCACTCAAGATTCATGTGAATCCCACAACAAAGCACACCTAACTTTGCAACAACCATTGATTGATTGCATGGGCCATTAAAAGGGGAAAGAAAAAAAAGAAAAAAGAAAAATTGAAGTCATGAACTAAAATCATTGACAAGGCCATGTATCTTTCTGTCCAAAACTTCTGAGCAAATCTGCCCCATGGTGTGGTAGAAAGACAAGAGGTCTGACAACTGCTCTACCGACATTTTTCCCATCACATTTCTTGCCAATTTTTCTCTTTCCTCATTCAGCTTCAATCTCTCTATGTAGGATCCTGCATTCCTAACTGTTGCTCCCATTTGCTTTAACCTATTTTCTTGCTGCACACTCAAGGCTGTGTTTGACTGCAAAATGATACACAAATCAATATTAAAGAAAGAAAGATGAAGAAACCATCATATTTTTATGGGAAGAAAACTATTTACACAAATTTTATACATTCAATTGTGCAAAACCATGATAATACTGCTTCCACCACTGCATATGCATAATTTTATAAACAGACATACCCTAAGTTCAACCAAAATTTGTTTAAGTGGAGCCCCACCTACTTTTATATGAATGGAAACAACTAGATTTTGATGAAATTAACACACTTTTAATACTCATAGTGATTCGTGCTTGTTAAGTAGGCAAATTTTGAATAATATAGAAAAAAAAAAAAGTTTAAATTGAAGTCTTTAATGCTAAGAGTGCAAGTGTGAGTAACAGGTCTAATTAGTGTGTAAATAACATTACTCAATTCACTATATCAATATTGTGTATACAAGTTGAAGCGAAATCAATTAAATTATTGTGCACAACTATACATGTAAAAAAAAAAAAAAAATTAGTTTTTCTACATTAACTTTTTATGATTAGAAACCAAAACAACCAAATCCCTTAATATAATATTGGGGAAAACTGTCAAACAGTTCATCATGAATATGAATGTGTAGTAGTACCTCAAGGAATTCTGCTCCTGCTTCAAGTTCAGACTCTTTGGATGAATTCAACTCACGGCCATGAGTGTAGAGATTTTTAGCAAGTGAGAAACTCCTCAGTATGATTTTCCTTTTGTTCTCCATTTCCTTATTAAGCTGTGGAGGCTTTTGCACAGAAGTTGCACTATTCAGTTTCTTCTGATAAGCAATTACTGCCTTTGTAAATTCCTGCCAAGTTTGCATGCAATCCAAAAATTTCAATTCAATGCACCAACATTAAAACCTCAGAAGAATAATAGCCACACAAAAAAATAAATAAATCAAAAGAATTAATCTATTAACAAACCTTGTAAGCCATTGGGCATCCCGGGTAATCAAATTCATCTGAATCTTGCTTCCTCATTCTCTCAGGGTGAAATTGCAATCCCATAATGAACTTCCCCTCTTCAGGATTATAAGCATCTGGGTCATAGAACCCTTCAATTAAACCATCTGGGGAAAAAGACATTGGAACAAAACGTTGAGCCAATCTCTTAACTCCTTGGTGATGATAGCTATTAACAGAAATCTCCATGTTTACATCATCCAAAGAATCTTTAAACCAATGATGCAAAGGGGTGTTTTCAACCACCTTCACCTCATGCCTATGACCATCATAATCATCATAGTTAATGTGTATCACTCTTTGGCTTTCTGGGATTTTCTTTGACACCTCTTTTTCTATGTCCTGGTAAAGGGTGCCTCCACATGCAACATTTAGGATCTGTGAACCTCTGCAGATTCCCAAATAGGGAATGTTCCTTTCAAGGCAAAGCTTGGCTAGGCTCAACTCTATTGAATCTTTCTCTTTATCAATGGCAGTGTCACTGGTGTGAAGTCTCTTGATTTCTTCTAATTCTTCCTGTGAAAGCCCTGAGGTCTCTGCTGCTTCGTACCATGAAGGATCAATGTCTTCTCCTTCACAGAGAAGAACGCCATGGATTGGCTCAAAGCTATCTAACAACATGTGCACCCCGGAAACACGAGGAACAATAACTGGTACTGCTCCATAGCCTACTATAAGATCAAGGTGGTATTCCCCTAAAAAAAGTAACAAAAGAATTAATATGTGTGCGAAACTTGAAACTTGACCCGAAAATATCACTGTTCGGAAAAAAAAATAAATAAATAAATAAAATAAAAATAAAAAATGAGAAGATGAAACTTACCCACAAAATCGACGAACTTGTTCTTGCGAACGCTGCGTCTAGAGACGATTAGAACGCGAGGGAGAATAACAGAGAGATCAGAGGACATTGTGATTGTGGTTTCGAAACTATTGTTATTCTCAATATTATCAGAGATGGGAATGCTGAAAAGAGTTTTTCGAACTAAGCTTCTTGTGTTTTCATGGGTGCTTTGCTATTATATATAGGAAGAAAAAGGATAGATAGCATAGACAGCTATGGTTTGAAAGTAACAGCGAATATAAAGAGAAACAGAGGAGCGCACACAGAGAGAGAGAGGGGGGGATAAAAAAAAAAAAAATAAAAACAGAGTCCTTGCGCCGCGTATGTTCCAGATTTTCAAGGATTATCGTTTACTGGTTTTATGACTTAAATTAGGGTTCCTTGCACTAATTGAATTCAATGGATAATTGGATATATATATATATATATATATATATATATATAACAAAACAGACTTTGTAAGCTTAATTTATTATTTTATTTGACGAGATATATTCACCTGTTTTTCTTGTGGCTGGTGGGATTTGCTAGAACATTTTGCCATCAATTTTGCATTAATTTATATTGGTGCAAATCCTATATTTTTTTTGTTTTTTTGATAACATTAGTACATATATATCCTATATATTAAATAAAATTAATTGAGAAGATGATTTTGGGTATGGTACAAGATGGTCAAGAAAATACCATTTGAATGGTCCACTTTAAAAATATCAAAAGTCGTTATTGTGTTTATATAAATAATTATTATATATAAAATAATTATATATTTTTTAAAAAAATCATCACATAACTCTAACAATATTGTAGTAATTTGAGAAAATAAATGAACTAAATAATTTTTTTTTTCATCCGAGTCTTTTTCCCAAATTAATTTCAGTAATTAAATTTTACCTGAATTAATTATTTAAATTTCCTTTTGTAAAAAGGAAAAAAAATTGATTTTTTTTTTTTTATAAAAAAACTCTCATCCATTTAGAATAGAATTGAGTAAAAACTTTCTGTTAAAACTCTTCTTGACTTTTCCAGGTTGGTCGGATATGTCATAGGGACTCATGTTGTAAGATTTTATGACTTAAAAGAAAAATAGTATAATTTGGATTTGTAGTTCTCTGAGCTGATATTTTGAAACTTTCAAGTTTCTGAACAAAAATGTCGGCATGCATGACACGTGTTAGTGATTATCATGTGAGGCCACGTGGAAGATAGGTAAAAACTGTGGAGTACCTTATGATCATATGATGTGTGAAATTGAGGTTAGGCAGTGATTGGGATTTGATAAAAATAGAGGAGAGGTTCGCGGTTTCATTTGGTGGAGCACTTATCCTGTTTTGTATTTTCCCATATTTGTCTCGAAAGTAAAAGCATGCTTTATTTGGGTTTATATTTTATATTTAATTGTTGATTAGGATTTACGAATGTGTCTACATTTAAAAGGTAGAATTCATGGAATCTAATTTGAAATGTTCCTCTTGCTGTGTCACTGCCAACTCAATAACTTGATCCGAGTAGGTACAAGTACAACTAATAGAAGTGGTAATTAGTTAATGATTTTCACTGATTAGTTATCATGGGAAGAAAGTTAATGATTACCAAATAGTTTGTAACTATTGAGCTCCTTCTTAAAATTTTTTAATTATGTGTTTGAATTTTTTTAAAAAAAAAAGTTAATGGTTGATTTATATATTTTCTTAAGCTAGTTATTTNGATTTATATATTTTCTTAAAGCTAGTTATTTAATATAATGAATGATATTTATATTGTTTTATGTCTATGATATTAATATTATTTGTGGTATTGAATAATTAATATTTTTTAATAATTATATATTTCTTTTTGAGATTTTGAGTAATGTTATTGATGTAGGATTTTTTATTTTATTTTATTTTTTTCCTTTGAGGTTGGTGAATAACTGAATGTTTTAGAATGTCAAGTAAAAAATAACTTCTCAAAATAGTAATTTTTTTTTCCCACAAAATGATCAATGTGGTTTTTGGAACAAGTTCAAGCAAAATAATATTTTTCTTTTGTCCATTATTCAAAGATACGCAATGAACAATAACTTATTACAATCTCATGAATTTTATAATATTTTTTTATTTGAGATAGTTTGTCAAATGGTCAAAGCTATCATTCTATAATTGGGGAGATTCAAACCTAAAATAACGAGTAAGGGATAGTCTTAAGGTTGAAAGTGACTCTACTGAGCTAATATCTCTCATCTTATAATATTCATTCTTGATAAGATTTGAACATAAAAATTTTATTTTGGCCAATTTTATACAATGCACATTATTACATTGTGTATTATATACCTAATTTGGCACATATGAAAGAACTAACCCTTGAATTTAATACTATTGTAAACATCTCAAAAAATTAAGTTATTTAGTATGAGTTAAACACTTAAATAATGGACGAAATTTAAGTTTAATTGAGTCAAAATTACTCTATATTTTAAGCTAGCTTTTTGAAGTGTGTAACTTTGACCTAGCTAAGTTTAAAAATTGTGTCAATTATTTAGATGTTCGACATACTAAATTTTTTTAGATGTTTGCAGGATACCAAAATTAATGGTTAGTTTTGCTATTTGTAATTGGTTGTGTGAGATTATGTATATAATACACAATATAACATTATGTATTGTAGAAATAACTTATGTTAAACTATCTAGTGTTTACTCATTGAAATGACTCATTAATAAAGATGTGCTGATATCAAAATATCATTTGACCCACGATGAAATGTAAGAAGAAATATACCCAGTTGGCCAGCTAATGCTCAAATTAGGCACTGATAAATCAATGACTAAATGGCCGATAAAGAAGTCATAGGGCTTTAAGGAAAAATTCTCAAGTCCTATAGTATGATTAACTTTTTAGTGCTATTGCTCTTTAAAATAATTGTGTTACTCATACACTTCAATTTTATACTACATTTATTTTCCCACTCATCATTTTCTTTTTTTCTTCCTTTTTTACGTGGCTAATTTTAAATTGAGAGTCGTATTATAATAGAACAATTAAAAAAAATTGCCGACTTTAAGGACTCAAAGATCGACTCGACTGTTCCCTTAAGTTGGCGAGCTATTGTTGAGAAGTGGGAGATTAAAAATTGGAAGGCCATTGATATAATCCTATTTTAATTTTCGGATTTTGTTATTTATTTTAAGTTATCTTTAATTGAATTAGAGGATTACATCTACTCGAGTCACACTAGTCCTTATCTTATCATCATAGTATAAGATATATAAACTATAATTAATAGATGCCTACCAACAAAGAATCATTAGCAAAATTTAAACAAAATATATTTTTGTTGATGAAACTCAAACCTACCATTGAGGCAACTCTTATTTAGCTTTTTTATGATTTGTTCTAAACAACAATTGGAATCCTTTCCCCCCCCCCCNTTTTTCCCCTTTTATCAATTTTTACTATTTTCTTTTGCGAACTACAACATCCGTTCAAGAAATAAATGACCAACAAACATGATAAAACTTGACAATTTCATGACCATGTTGCAAAACATCGAGTAGGATATAAATTAAAATTATTACAAACTTATGTAATTGGAAAATTCAATATTAAGAATGATGATTAAGTTGACATTGTATAATAAATTTATAAATTAGAATATTGTTATTTTGATTTTTTTTATATATTTTGAGATACATTAAAGGATCACAAAGGAGCCCTCAGACACTCTCATATATGGTTAAGCACTGGATACTCTATCATAGAGGTCCCATGTTCAAATTTTATTAGGACCGATGATGTAAGATTTTGAAAGGAAAAAGGCTACTCCCTATTATGTAGCATTCAATACACCCAAAAAAAGTCACAAAAACAATTTTTTTTTGTGTAAAAATTTCCTCTTTTTTGTATGCAAGTTATTTTTTATATAAGTTTGTGAATATAATTTAGCATTATAAGAATTTTTAATATTTAATTAATATAAAAATTCATGAGAATAATACTATATATAACACATTATATATAGTCACATTGCTTCACATCTTATATGTCAGATTTTACTAAGCATATCTAATCCTAGAAAGTTCAATAGATGAGCTTATCACATTGATGACGGAGATATTGCCTTCAGGTCATAGAATGTCAACTAATTTGTATCAAACCAAGAAATTAATTTTTAAACTTGGTTGTGGGTATAAGAAGATTGACAATTGTCCACATAGATGTATGTTGTATTATGAAGAAGATCAAGCTGCTAGGCGGTGTTGAATTTGTGGTGAAGCACGGTTCACAGAATCTAGAGTTGGATGAAGGAAGGTTAGGGAAGTTCCAACTAAACAGATGTGGTATTTGCCAATAATCCCTAAGTTGCAAAGACTTTTTGCATCTAATGGATCTGCAAAGGAAATGAGATGGCGTAATGAACACCAACGTGAACCAGAGGTGTTGTCACATCCATCTGATAAAGATACATTGAAGCATTTTGACATGATTCACTCAAATTTTGAATCAGAACAGAGGAAAGTGGGGTTAGGTCTATGTGCAAATGGTTTCAATCCTTTTGGAATATATGCATATGCATGAGAAATGAATATATGTTCTTGACTGTTATTATCTCTGGTCCTCATAATCCGAAAAGAAAAATTGATGTGTTGTTGCAACATTTACTTGACGATTTAAAGAAGTTTTAGGATGAAGGAGGGCCTACTTATGACATTTCATTGAAGCAAAGCTTCTGAATAAGGGCAGCTCTTTTGTGGACCATCAATGACTTCCTTGCATATAGAATGTTATCCGATTGGCAAATAGCATGCAAGTTGGGTTGCCTGATTTGCATGGGCGGTTTGAATGCATTTTATTTGAAGCATAGTCATAAAATGTGTTATTTCGATTGTCATTGACAATTCTTGCCCCAAGATCATCCTTTCTGTCGTAACAAAAATAACTTCTTGAAAAAAGTGGAGGAGAAAGACGTATCACCTAGGCACTACTCTGGAGACGAAATTTTCATGTAAGTGTTGAGACTACCTAGAGTAACAGAAAGTGGAGGTGTTGTCTCTACTGGTTATGGTGAAACCCATAACTGGATTAAGCATAGTATTTTCTGGGACTTACCATATTTGCATGATTTGTTAATTCCTCACAACATTGATGTGATGGATACAGATATCAATGTTTTTGAAAATGTCTTCAATACGGTCATGAATGTTAAAGATAAGAGTAAGGACAATGTAAAAGCGAGACTAGATATGACAAAGTTATGTAAACATTCCAGTTTAGAGTTGTAAGAATTGGGCAATGGAAAGTTTGCAAAACTTAAGGCATTGTATACACTTAATATTGACCAAAAGAGAGTCGTGTGTGAGTGAGTGCAGAGTCTGAAGCTTTTTGATGGATATGCATCCAACTTAGGGAATTGTGTCAATACTAATATGTGGATTTTAACCCACATGAAAAGTTATGACTGCCATGTGTTTATAGAGAGACCCCTATCAATTACTTTTAGTGGCTTGCTTGCTCTTGTTTGGGAACCTCTTGTTGAGTTGAGCCAATTTTTTTTGAGATCTTTGCTTTTCTACTCTGCACAAGGATGACTTGCAAATAATTGAGTAGAATATTCTCATCATCTCTTGCAAACTTGAGAAGATTTTCCTTCCGGATTTCTTTGATGTGATAGAGCATTTATCAGTTCATTTAGTTGAAAAAGTAATCAGGGATGGACCTGTCCAATATAGGTAGATGTATCCTTTCGAAATGTTCANACATGAAAAGTTATGACTGCCATGTGTTTATAGAGAGACCCCTATCAATTACTTTTAGTGGCTTGCCTGCTCTTGTTTGGGAACCTCTTGTTGAGTTGAGCCAATTTTTTTTGAGATCTTTGCTCTCCTACTCTGCACAAGAATGACTTGCAAATAATTGAGTAGAATATTCTCATCATCTCTTGCAAACTTGAGAAGATTTTCCTTCCGGATTTCTTTGATGTGATAGAGCATTTATCAGTTCATTTAGTTGAAAAAGCAATCAGGGATGGACCTGTCCAATATAGGTAGATGTATCCTTTCGAAATGTTCATTCATACCTTAAAGCGAAAGGTTAAAAACAAAGTCCGCATGAAATGTTCAATTTGCGAAGCATACTTCTTTGAGGAGACTTTAACTTTTTGTTCATACTACTTCTAGTCTCACGTCCATTCAAAGATTAGAAGAGTGCTTCGCAATGATGATGATGGGGAAATTTATGTCGGGCAACCTATTTCCATCTTCAATTATCTTGATTTTCTCCATGGAACCTTGCAACAACGATATCTCAATGATGAAGAACTAGCAACTGCAACAGTGTATGTGTTGTTCAATTGCCCCTAGGTTAAACCTTACTTGAGGTAACTTCCAGTTTAATATCTTAATTTTTTCTAATGCTTAAATATGGTCAAACTTATGTGTTAACTAATTTTATATTTATGTTGCAACATGTACATACAGGGATTAACCTCAATGTATGGGAATATCTCAAATGATCAAATAGATAAGCACATCTCCACTGGATTTCCTCAATGGTTTAAATATTTTGTACGTAACTCTAACTATTTTCAATATTTAATTATATTCAACAAGCTTTAATATATCACTAACGTCTTGCTAATTATATGTAAGTACAAAACTCTCAAAATGGTATTGTCGATGAGCTTTTAATATATTTGGCTTAGGGTCCTTTAAAAAAGGTTAAGACATAAGACCAAGTAAATATCAACAGTTATAAATTCCATACTGCTGCTTTGTCCAATGGTTGAAAAACAAATAACAGTGGAGTTTGTTTGAAGGGATCTGGTTATGGCAAAGACAAATCCTCTTATTATGAGGTACTACAAGAAATTATTGAGATTGCATATACCGATTTACCTGGTTATCGATTGGTACTATTTAATTGCAAATGGTATGCTCATTCACCTCGGGAGACAAAGAGTTATCCAATATATAAATTTGTGGAGGTAAACTTAAGCAGAACATACAAGAGAGATGACCCATTCATCTTAGCTCAACAAGCAGAGCAAATTTATTTCTCTCCTTATCCACACACAACTCCTAATAAGCGGGGATGGTTACATGTCATTAAAACCAATGACAGACACACAATTAATGCCCCAAATGATCCCTACCAAGACGAACCACATTGCTCATCGGCATTAATTGTTGATGATAATCGGACATAGACAGATTTGATAGATATCACTTTAACTACTACAAAGGAAGTTGTTACCGGGGTGAAACCAGTCACTGATGTAAATGATGAGATAAGAGAAGGTGGTGAGGAAGATGAAGAAGATGAATATCATAGTAGTGATGACGAAACCGAGGAAGATCCCCCTAGTGATTATGTACTAGAAAATGATTGATATTACACAAGTCCTGCTCATTGTTCATTAGTGCTTATGTATTGTTCATTACATAGTTGTATTTTTTTTTATGTTGCATTTTTAGATATTTTATGTTTTCTATCAAATAATGTGTTGCATTTTTGTGTCCTATTCATATCACTAATCTTGGTGCTGCATTTTCTGTCCGACCCTCATTTCTCACGAATTTGAAACTTTAGTAGAGCCTAGAGATATGTAGAAATTCTTTTTGTATATGTTTTTTTTTTTTTTACATTATCTTTCTGTATAGATTCTTTTGTATAAATTCTTTAATTTGTATAAAATTTGATTGCATTTTGCTCCTCTGCTGCTATTACTGTTGTTCTGCTTATGTTGTTGCTAGATTTTGTATTATGTAGGTTTTGGGTCAGTAGAAAAATGGATTCTAGGGGCGGGTTGTAGTTTTTTTTCTGACGGAATTTCTCACAAATTTTGTCTGTGAAAAACTTAAAATAAAAAAAAAATTCAGTAACTTCTCATGGATTTTCTCTTGAGCAAAGTTTGTGAGAAAACCCATGACTTTGTTGTGAGATTTCGCTGATATTTCTCATGGATTTTTTCTACTACATTCGGTAGAAATTTCTCACATATGACATTTCGCGTGAAAAAATGAGTTTGTCACGCCACTTTTTCTCACGGAGCTATATCCGTGAGAGAGTTTGTGAGAAGTCCATTTCTCACAGATTTTGTCCATGAGAAAATATGATTTTTCTTGTAGTGTGTGTACAGCATGCAGAGTTTTATGTATGACTTGAAAAAGCATTACATTTCCTAGCTAAAGTAATGTAGAACTATGAAAGATCTAAAACAATATATTATGTGTAGTTGGGCACATGATAAATTTTCGTTGGCTCTCTACATCCTTTTATTTCCTTAAATATCATTATGTAGTAATCTATATTCAAGAAAAATTAAATTAAGGAACAACCTTACCACGAATAGTAGAGTTTGAGTAATTTTAAAAAAAAAAAATTCTAATGGTATTTTTTCTAAGAATTTATTATTGGAATTTTAGGAAAAAATTTTAAAAAATAAAAAATTAATTTTGAAAAAATTCCAACGACATTTTCCTTAGGAATTTATTGTTGGAGTTTTAGGAAAAAATTTTAAAAATAAAAAATTAATTTTAAAAACTTCCAATAGTATTTTCCTTAGGAATTTGCCGTTAAAATTTTAGGACAAAATTAAAAAAATAATAATAATAAATTAGGAAATTCCAATAGAAAATACCATTGGAATTTCTAATGGTATTTTCTGTTGGAATAATTTTTTCGTTGAAATTTTGCAATTCCAATTGTCATTTCTCTAATGCTTCATTTTCTGAAAATTTCTGTTGAAATTTGAAATTCCAATGGAAAGTGGTAAAATTTCAATCGAAAATTTCTATTGGAATTCAATCTTTTTCTTGTAGTCTGAATAACTATGATTTTGGACACTATTTCACGTTAAGTACAAAAATAATCTCTCAATCTAGCTATTATTAACCTGAACACAAGGAAAATAAAAGAAAAATTTAAAGTTGTTGACTTCTTTGACGTGTTCAATTTTAGGGAGACAAGAACAAGTGTTGAGTCCAACTATATATGTCCTTTGTCTAGTGGAGCAGGAAACGTTTCCTGGTGTGATTATTCGGAAGGCATCATCCAAGGAAGGTATGAACTATGAAATATGAACTACGAAACAGAATGCCAAAGATGCCAACATTTTGCAATGAATGTTAGACTGACTATACCCATGTGGATCCCAATGTATCCGTGGTTATCCATGTTAGTTAACAATAACCAAAACTTTGATGGTTAATGCTTCGTAATCAGAATTTTTGTTGTTAAAATTATAATTAGAATGATGTAAACTTATAATTACTCTTAGATGTGGTTCTTATCACTTTATTTCATATAATAATCACTTTAAATATCTTGGTAATATTTTCTGATTAAATAACATTCTTGTTTGATTAAAAGGAAAAAGAAAAAAGTACATATTTTTTACGGTAAATTAGTAAATGACTTTAACATTCGGGAGAACTTAACTGAAAAAAGATATGTTCTTTATTGATTAAAAGGAAATTACATACTAGGTGATGAAAAGAAATATTATGAATCATTGGTGGGCTAGATAAAGTAATTTGGTTCATTTATCATGTGAGGAAAAACAGATAAATTCTAAGGTAATAGGTAGTCTCAAAGTAATATACTATGTAACACAAAGGTATTTTTATAGATAGGATTCAAACATAAAATTTAATAAAATTATTTATTTGTGTTTAGTGTATTTAATCTAAGAATATGCAAGAATTTTTCAAAACGACATGATATAAGAAAGCACTGCCAACAACAAAAATTAACATAGTAGGAAAGAAATCCCAAAAGAATTGAAAACTAGCTAAGCACATTTTTAGCCCAAACAAAAAACTAGTTAGGTATAATAGCACTCCCAAACAAAGCAAATTAATGTCTATGAAGGATTTATTTGGGAGAGTGCTCACTCCAGGAAGGTCTCAACTATGAAGCCAGATGTAGCAGTGGGCAGCGTGGATCCGAGTACAGAACACCATCCAGAAACTGCCATGCATGAACTGGACTAAAAAAGAAATAAAACGGAGGCAAGTGCAGCAATCTCGGAGAAAAGTATGGGGTCGGTTTGGAAGAGGCTTTATTTGGGATGGAATCATCTTAGGAGGTAGGGAGCTAGAGGCTACACAGTTGGCAGCTTCAAGCACTTACTTGGAGAGTTAAGACTCTTGACAGCTGAAGAATTTTTTGAGTGAACCAGAGACCTTGTACTATTCTAATAAAAATATGAAATCTATTTTTGGTAATAAAAAGATTAAGGCAAGGGGAGACTATCATATTTTAAGGTCAGGGCATATCACATGCCTCAACGAAAGTTTATAGTGGTACTTACAAATTACCTCACAAAAGGAGACTGGTAGTAGTGTGATGTCTAGATTAAGTGATTACCTATGTGCATGGTGGGATCTCTAAGTTATTATTATGATTGGTTTGACCCATACTTATTGATATAGTGCAAAACACATGTTGTATCCAATTCATGCAAGAATTTTACTTGACAACTGTTCTGGAGGCCTGTATGTTCAAAATTGTTGTAGGAGAAAATTCCTCTATACACTATGTGAGATAGTCTGTAACTTCTAAGCCAAATTAAAAGAAAAAAATTATATAAATCTATTGTGATGTAATGTCAAGACAATGAACACGTAAATAGCATACACCCATCATAAAGTATGCCTGCATGTCTTTTTATTTGCATGTATAACAAAAGGGTAAGACATTGTTGTGGGGGTTAATTAGGTGGTTTGGTGGCAAGGTCATGTATTTAAGACTTCTTTTAGTAAATAAAGGAAAGGACTAGAGCAGCTAGCCCCTAGGAAAACAAACATAAGAGAAAACAGCAAAAAGANACAAACATAAGAGAAATCAGCAAAAAGAAAATAATTCATCTCTAGAGGAGGCTTCAGCCAAAGCTACCAGTAATCTTCATTTCTTGTGCCAAGCTTAGCTAATATTGTTATGTTGTTTTTATGGTGAGAAGTACCACCAAATTTTCAAGAATTTGCCGACCACGAATGATAGTAAAGCGACCATTTTTATGCTTCTCATGAAAAGGTCTTTTCCATGGGTTTTAATTCTTTTTTTTTTTAATTATATACTGAAGTTTGAATATGCCTAACCTGTTACATATTATCTAAAACATTTTATCACTAGACCACACTTAATAACTTTGGATTTGAACTCTTAAGTAAGCCTTTAGATGACTCTAAAAATGTCCGCAACCCCATAATAGCATTTTCTCTATAACCAAAATGAAAACATTTGCATTAGTTTCTTAAAAGTGTCGTCAGTTATTGTAAGGTATGGAGGTCTTTATTTACCCTCAACATTATAAAAAATAATGAAAGATTTTCTTGAAGTATCTGACAAGTGAGCAACATCAGAGATAGCTGCACTTGCTTCCATTTTATTTTAAGAGATTGCAGGATCTCCATGGGTTTATGTCAACAAGAAAAATGAGTATTTCTTCAAACCTTGTAGCCCATAGATAACCCATATGGCATGAATAATTAGCCCATACATAGCCCATATGGTATGACTCACAACTCCTGCACAAAAAGCACAAATAGAAGTACAAAGCCAGAAATGATGTCAACTGTCTAACACATTCAAAAAGTTCAGCTTCATATTTAGAGCCACCAATCACAGAAGTACAAGGATCAGTAGAATTTCTTTTGAGAAGAATTCTTTTGACCTAAGAGCAGTATCAGTTCCAAGAAAAGAAGTGTCTGCTTGTGGTTCTATTGCTACATCTTGATAGTTTAAAGTTTAAACTAATTGAGCCTTCTGAATTTGCCACTAAACTCAGGCTTCATATTTTTAGTGTACAGCAGTAAGAGAAGGATAATTGCCTTTCTTGACCAATATATAAATTTCTTTCTCAGTCTCTAGTTGACCTGAGCCAAACATTCTCAGCTTGTTTAGGAGTCTCACTTCCTTTTGAATCTTGATACTGTAATTGATTTTGGTTTGGTGAGAATCAATTTCTGCTTTGTTTACTTTAGCATCAGATATAGATAATCCGTTCATGGAGAGCCTACGCCAAGTTTGTGAAAGATGAAAAATTGCTTGCTTAAAACTTGTAGTTATCACTATCAGTATATAAATTATTAACTTCATTCTCATAATCCTTGAGTTGAAATCTGGATATACTTCATTCTCATAATCCTTATTGAAACAGACATTCATCTCCAACCATTTCAAAGCACAATTACCCTAAGAAAGATCACAGCTTTAAATGAATATGCTTGTTTCTAAGTGTAGATTCCAGCAGCTATAATTTAAAGGAAAGTAAAAAGGTACTTTAGGAGGAATTTAAATGAGATAACATGCATGCATGACCTAATTGCTCTACTATGACAGAAAGAGACCACGATTACCATTGATCTGTAAGAAAA
The DNA here is from genome assembly GCA_003255065.1 of Cercis canadensis. Lineage (NCBI taxonomy): Eukaryota > Viridiplantae > Streptophyta > Magnoliopsida > Fabales > Fabaceae > Cercis > Cercis canadensis. Next base: position 229,354 of record QAOA01007083.1, read on the forward strand.
TCTATTGGTAAGAAGCTTCTCTATGGAAGTTTCTCATGTTTGATCTGGTTATGTGATTTTGACCTTACATTTGATATCATCACGTAAAGCCTTTCTGCGTAGCTTCAGAAGGGAGTTCAGCCCCTCCATGTCACAGAATAAAATCATAGCTCTTTTCTTTTCTTTTTTTCCTCCTTTTATTTGGGTCCACTTGAGACTAGAAAACAAAGAGTAGCCTATCCTTCCAATCCCACAATTGCACTACATAACAAAAACATTAAACCTATTCCTTTAATTTTCATTTTTTTCCCCCATAATCCTGTGTTCCTAACAGATTATTTTTTCAAATTACATAGCCTTGCAGATCTTCTAACTGGAGTATGAACACAGTTCACTCTAATTTCTTCATTTGTTCTAACACAGTTCACTCTAATTTCTTCATTTGTTCCAGGAGGCACTGTTTTCTGACTCCTTTTAGAAATGCTTCTCGTTACTCTCCTACAGGAGTTACCAGCATCCTCTAATAGTTTCTTCTGTCCAATGCTTTTCTTCTCCTTGCAATCATTTTTTAAGTGGCCTTTCTTCTCTTTCGTTGCAGAAATTGGAGTTTTATATCTGCTTCCAGAATGCTCTCTACAAGGGGTTGGAGAATTTCTATTCATCACAGTTTGACAGCCACTTTTAGGATTTTCATCTTGTCTTATATCTGTAACATCCAAGACACCATTTTCACCATTGTGCATCTGGTTATCCTCAAGCTGAGATCTCTTGAGGGTTGTTGTATCCTCCTTATGAATGCATTCGGTAGTATTCATAGCATTGTTATGTTCAATAGTATCAATTAATTCAGATTGCTCAGAAACATTTCCCTGGCGTTTCCCCAGATCATTGCAGATTTCATTTTCACTATTGTGCATCTGGTTCTCCTCTGGCTGAGATCTCTTGAGTATTTTTGTATCCTCCTTATGAATGCATTCCGTAGTCTTCATAGTATTCTTGTGTTCCATAGTATCAATTAATTCAGACTGCTCAGAAACATTTCCCTGCCATTTCGCCAGATCATTGCAGATTTTCCTTGGTAGCCAACAATAATTTAGGTCTCCATTGTTGGACAATAAAACATCTTGTATCCTGGTCGCATGAATATCATCTATGGAAAATGCTGCCTGTTTCTGGGAACACATATTTGAGTCACCATACCCGTTAACCCCATTGGTATATTCTTCTCCAAAACCCTCGGCTGTATACTCTTCCCAGTTGTGTGGGAATCCAAACAGGAAATGATCACATATCTGTAAAGAGTTGAATCATCTCATCAGAAACCTGGAAAAACTAACCTGAAAACATTGAGCATGTAGCCATTTCTCAGTTCTAATTTTAATGATTCACCAAATGGACCAATCTCAAAGATATTTTAGTTAAGAAGTTGGGGAGGAGAGTGGAGTGGGTTGGGGGAACAGATGTTTCATACCAATAAAACAAACAATCACATAAGAGAACTCTTCCAATTTAAGACTAATGGAGTATAGGATCATATACAGAGGGCAAGCCTTATCCTAAGTCCTAAGCAAGTTCAACTTACAGGATATAATAGAATAATGATGCAGTAAAGCTAGAGGTTTGAATCTTTTGAAGAAAATAATGCCAAATCTGTAAGAAAATCAATATACCTCCAATGGGAAGCCATTCTGATATGTGCGAGACCTATTTATGAAGCCACTGACAATAACTGTAATGCCGTCTTTCGTCTCAAGGACATTGGTCTCATGTCTCTTTGTAATCACCGTAGAGTAGAAGACTCTTTCTCCTAGCCTCCTGTAGTGGGAAAGGACAACAGAAGTTTTGTTAAGAAAGAAGACTAAACAACAATTAAGAGTAACTGAGAAGCAGTCAACAGAGATTCATAAACGCCACAGAAGTAAATGGCAGTGCCATCTTTCAGAATACATACAAAAGAGAAAATTGATCTTCATTCAATCCATTTTACAAGAATAAAAGTAAACATGACCAAATATTTTGCAATATGTTTCAGAAACCATTATTCATCACAACTAACTTATACAACCAATTATCCTTACATTATAACTTGTATTTTTCATATTTTTGTTTAATGGGTTTCTTTTTTGGTGCTTTTTGTTTTCTTTGCAGTAAATCTTAGGATTTTAAGCATGCAACCATTATGCAATACAATTATACAACAAATAAGTTGCAGCGCAGCAATTATACAACAGAGACTTCAGAAAGCAGTGTGGTAAGAAATGCCATGTGTAATAGATGTGCGACTTCTGAATATCAATTTCCCTACAGAACAAGCATATAAGCTCACTTAGAAAAATGCAGTACTATGCTTCCCTCAATATTATTGTGCAATTATTTTTTATAATATTTTTTATTTATTTCCATATGTGAGTTGTGGTTCAATTATAATATAATATGAAAGTATTGATACGATGTCACATTTTGCCTATGCTGTCATATCTTTCAAGCCATAAATCCTACCCACAAGATGCTAGAACCCTTTTTCCTAGCCTTGTCATTTACATGGAAACATGAAAATCCACGTTGAGTTCCTGGGTTCACCTGACTTGTCTTTAATTCTAATTGTTTCATGAACTATGATATATGATGAGTGAAATAAAATATCTTACTCAGTCGAAGCAACACCTCCAACAGCTAATCCCTCTGCTTGAACCTTCACCAGCCACCAATCATGTAAGAAAATCTGGAAAATTAACACACTATAATTATCTGAAGAACCAAAATGCTTAAAGGTAGACTACACAAGGGGAAATATATTGGGCCATACAGATTTCAAGTGTGAGGAGGAGAGAGCCTTGGTTTTGGAGGCTGGGGTTACAGGCAACCGGGTTGTCAGGTTTGAGTCTCTATCTAGTTCAGGTTTTTTTGGCGTAACAGTAGCAGAATTCCAAATTCTCCTCTTTGCCACCATTCTGAAGCAAGAAAGGACAAAAGAAATTCAAGTATAAATAGTAGCTTTAGAGAAAGAAAATGATTTCCATGAAAGCCCTATAAACCTTAGGGTTAGGTTTGCTATCGTGTTAAAAATAAAGGGGTGAAAATTGAAAAGTTAAGGGGACAACACTTTATATTATAAATTCATGTTAGATTATTTTTATAAAAGAGGGGCAATTTTTAACCACATAAAAATTAAGCAAAGACTGAAAGGCAATATTCAACACCTAATCAAGTAAATATTACTTGAACTCATTATGCAGATCCGTTTTGTAAATTAACTTAAGGATGATAAAGAATGACAAATGGCCACCAGATTGTTTCAAGCCATGAGGGGATAAATAAAACGATTGATCAAGAACATTTCAACTAATTGATCAGTGTAATTATGTTGGACACCTTGCAGCCAAAGACAGGGAAAGGAAAATACTTAAAACTGGAATAACTACAAAAAGGTAATATGTCGAACCATACATTTGAAAATTTAAGATATTCAAACCTAAAATGAACATATACTGCAATATTTCAGATTACTCCAAAGAGATGTAAATTGACTTTAGATTAGATAGGTACAAGTTCAAAAGCTTAATAAGACCTAATAGACAATCATTGCAAAACCATCTCCTTGGAGACTTTAAGCAAACATTCTTCAAAATCAAAATAGGTTTTGGGAGTATAATAAAACAGAACAAAAACTCATTGATTAGATTGCTAAAATAGTAAATTTAATCAAAAAAATTATAATGCCTACAGAATGTAATTACTTCAACAGTTAAAGAAGTAAACTTATCTATCAAACAGGATCAATCAGAGAACAACAAAGAAATCATGGAGGGCAAGCTACAGCAATGCTTTTTATTGTGTATATTTACAATGTCATTTTTTATTTTAATGTAGGCAGACAACTCACAGGTTAAAATTAGGGACAGCAACAAGAATTTCAAGAAGTCATGCAACATACTTCAAAGATAACATTCTCATATCTTGTAAACACTAGTGCAACTAGTATTTGTATAATATGAAAGTAGAGCCTACCAATGGTTTCTTGTAATCTCTTTAGCCTATGCTTGATCATTCTAATCTTTACATCATATCAAAGAATGGTTCAAGGAGAGTGCAAAACCTCCCCAGAAACATTTTTTGTTTCTTTGAAAGCACCAAAGAGATGAAGGATTCCACATGATGTATGCTTATACATTCTAAGTTGCTCAATGCAATTCAAATCATCTTTAAGAATTTCACTTATTTTTTAAGTCTTCCTGTAACATGCATTTTGTACTTGATCCTAGTTCTTTCAAGCACTCAAGTATCAGTATGATAAAGAAACACATATTTCATCATGATCATTATCCATAATCCAAGAAACCAAACAAGAATCTGTGTTTTTCCCCTTGTGAAACTAGTCTATACAAGTGATAGCTGCATATATGACAAAAGTGAACAATAACTATAAAGCTCTAATAAACCCTGTAATTCTTTTTTTTTTTTTTTGNAGAAACACATATTTCATCATGATCATTATCCATAATCCAAGAAACCAAACAAGAATCTGTGTTTTTCCCCTTGTGAAACTAGTCTATACAAGCGATAGCTGCATATATGACAAAAGTGAACAATAACTATAAAGCTCTAATAAACCCTGTAATTCTTTTTTTTTTTTGGTGGAAATAAACCCTGTAATTCTACATTTGTTTTCTTAATGTCACTTCTATCAAAATGTTTAATAAAGATAATGTGATGATATGTGAAAAGCTTCATAACATTCCATCAACTGAACTTAAATATCCATTATGATATAAGACATCAGCAAAAATATCAAACACATGGGACAAATGTTTTTCCTTCCACAAAAATATTAATTTCCCCGAAGACATTATAGTCTCCCTAAGGTAGCCTTCTCAATATTATACTATAATTCAGTCCAAAAATCAAAAGCCAAATTATTAAAAAGGTTTTTATTCATGAATGGTATACAAAAACAAGCCTAGGTAGTATTCCTTTTAACAAGTAAGACTATTGTAAGAAGTCCTGCAAAGAGTACACATCCACATTTAAAAGTATATACAGTGAACAAAGAATGCACAGATGTCCAACATTGCATTACAAAGTACAGTCCTCGT
>QAOA01007083.1:234557-274572 GCA_003255065.1 Cercis canadensis
CTGAGAACTTATCTCAGGAGATTGCAGGTTCTCTCTAAGGAACCAGCACCATTGGTAGACATAGGAAAACACCTACCCTTAACCCCCTCTCCAATTCTGAAACTACAAGCTTCCGGCCCATAACTAGATCCATATCTAGGGACCGTAACACCTCGTCTTAAACTTTTAAGGGAAGAGCCCTTAGACTTAAAGAAACATTAACAGATACTATTAAAGATATTTTAAAAAATTTAACAATACATTAAATGGGAATAAGTAGCTTTACCTGGCAGAGATAATATTCACAGAATTTGGTGTACTTTGGCAGAGGCGAAAGCTATGTTCCCCCCTTTTACTCTAATAGAACCTTATGTAAGAGAAACATCAAAGTACTCGGCCTCCATAAAATGGTTACAAATAAATAAAAAGAAAAATTAAAGTATCTACTTTCAAGTTCTGAAAATAAACTCAAATTAACAAGCAAGATTTCAAAATTCAAATTTAAAAAGACAAATATAATTCAAATGAATATTAATTATATTAGAGAACACATGAAGAATTCATGCAAAAACAATTTCATGGTTGTCAAGCAATGGGGTATGTGCCTTTATCCCTATTTAGAAGACCCAGTAGAGCTATCATGCACTTCCGAATGCATATAACATCAATTATTCTGATATGCTACATATCAATTAAGGGTTGACATGTACTCCCTTTCATGCAGATTCAGATCCAAAGCAAATGAATTCTTGACACTTAGGACAGACCACTTCAATCCAACTTTACATGTATAAGTAAAGACTAGACTACATATATTCCAACCAAATAGCTTCCAAATGCATGCACTAAACCAAAGCAGAAGAACCCAATTAAGGTTCAAACTATGATAACTCAAACACCATAATGAAACTTCCAAAACATGAACTGAGTATTACCTCAATCAATTAATTTCAAAAAACAGTTCAAAACAGAATCTAAACCCCAAGAGACATTAATATGAAGCAGCACACAACAACATTTTGGACTTAAATTTCCAGCATAAAAGAGCTAAAGTTTACCACACCAGAAACTCCAAGGAAACCTCATCACATTTTTCAAAATGAACTCCAATGTCAAAGAGCAGCCACATTCTTTTGCCAAATTCTGCCCTCATGTCATTTATATCATGCCAAAAGATCCCTAAAGCATATTAGAGCAAACATACCCAGGAGATAAAAACTTCAACTGTAGCCATTTAAAACATACCACGCACAAAAAAATTGAACCTACTTTCTCCAACACGCGGATTTCAATATTAAAACACTCACCCAAGGTATCAACCAAGAAAATACACAAAATAACTTTTCCAAAACTAATCCTTTGCCATAATAACATTTCAGACCAGAATTTCAATTAGATTAGTGATGCGTCGACATTAGCTCCAATTGTACCAAATTAGGAACTTCATACAAAAGAAGAACATATAATCCGAGACTAAGCTAAGAAAGAGCTGAAATGCTCATTACAAACATAACCTAAAATTATACCAAAAATTCAACAGAAATTTCACCTCATGATTTTTCCATTTCTCTACGCGTTATCGTTCACATTGGTCTGTGTTCCTTGCAAACTCATCAACATTTGAATTAAAGGAGACAAAGGATTACCCAGAAGTAAGGAGAGAGAGGATTACCCATATCACCAAATCTGAAATTTGAATTCCTCTTTCTCGCTCGGCTCCCTTCCTCCCTGCTTAGGTTTCTATATTTCTATTCCTGTTGCTCTAGCTCTGTCTCCATCTTTATTTGATTCTCTTTCTCTACACCCTCCGTTCTATTGAAAACTTTTGTGCACTTTACCCTCTCTGCTTTCTACCTATCGTTCTCTTTCTCTCCCGCCCTCACTTCTCTTTGCTTTCTGTGTTTTAATTATTTAATTCTGATTTTTTTTATAAATTGAATGGGCAAAGGAGATTGGAGAAGTGGAAAGAAAATTCAAGAAAAGGGAATCCCCATGTGTTGAATAGGAGGAGCTGGGCTCATGGGCTGATTAATTTGTTGTTTTGGGTTAGATTAACTAAAGCAAATTTATAAAGGAATGAGATTGCAGATCTTGTGTTAAATTTTATTTGCTCTGCTCTAAACAGGTAAAGTGGTAAGAGTTCAAAGAATGAGTAGAAGTTAGCATTCTTCATATTATATATAAATATATTAATTAAATGCACTTAAGTCGTGCTTGTATTGATAAATTTTTACAAATTGACGCTTTAGTGTACTTGCACTCAAATTCGCACTCACATACACATGTGAATTATGTGATCTAGGACATGACAATTAGAAGTAATCTTATATTTATGAAGAGTATAAAGTCTTGCAGCGACAATTATTTGGGTCTGTGAATTTTTATTTTTTTTATAAAATAAAGTAATAAGGACCACATATTTATCTAATGTTGATTTTAAATATACCTCAATTTAGCAACAAGTTTGTTACCAAAAAAATAAGTCTAGCTATTTAACATTTTCCAAATTAAAAAGATAACAAACATAAAAAGTAATGTTAAAAGTTATTCTTAACCTAGGTTAGCACCACATGCTAGTCCAAAAATTTGAAATAAATTAAGAGTAATGTTGTTTACTAATAAAAAAAATTACCAAAATTATATTGTTAGAATTCAAATATCCTTGGAGTCACACTTATTGGGAAAGATTTACTAGTTATTACTCTCGTCCCAAACTGGGATTAGTCTCATATCTAAAGGCTATGGAAATACATTGGGTGTAAACTAAAAAAAAAACTCAAATGTGATTATTAAATAGAATATAGTGATACAAACCACATATTTATTTAATAGTGATTATAAATTCATATCATTATAAAATTGTGACTACCTAATATTCTTTTATAAATTAAATTGTAATTCTACGTCTCACTTAAATTAAAATGAAAATTTCAAAAGGAGTGGCAGGACCTAGCACTTCTACCACAATAATATAGTTAAAACTTGGTAACTATTATGCTAGACTACTTGCTAAAGTGTTATCCAACCTAGAAATCACAATTTAGGCAAATTGACGAACAAAAAACAGTTTTGCAAACTATTTACGCAAATAGGATAGTTTGGAAATTATTTATCGATTTGAAACAATTTTGATTAAATTATTAATAGGCATGAAAATGAAGAGATCATGCTACTTTGTAAGTAGCATGACTCTAAGGGTCACACTACTTTTAAAATACCGTGACTCATATTGTTCGTGTCCTATGAATAAATTAATTAAAAATGTACCATTTTGGTAAAAGTTTTGCACAGTGCTCCATTTTAGTAAATAATTTGTCAAAATATATTTTGTTAGTCAATTTGCCCACAATTTGAGTTATATAACCTTTGAGTAAACTTGTATTTGTATCCCTGAAAGATTCAAGATTTAATAAAATAGTTCTTAAAAAAATACTAACTACAAAATAGTCCTCGAAAGAACTAATATACACTACAAGAAAAATGTATAGTAGTCACGGATTTTTCTCACAGACAAAAAATCTGTGAGAACAACGTGACATTTCTTATGAACTTTCTCACAGAAAGTGATTGTTGAGAGCTTCTCACGGATTTTCTCACGAACAAATGTCACCTTGAAAAACATTCGTAAGAAAGTCAGTGAGAAATGGCGCCCTAACTGTAACAATTAATGCATTGATCATTCTCACGGACTTTCTCACGGTCATATAAATCAGTGAGAAAGTCCGTAAGAAATCGATACGTGTCGTTTCACTTAAAATTTGAATTTTAGGGTTAGTTTCTCACAGACAAATTTCGTGAGAAAGTATGCACTTCACCTCCCTCACGTGGCCGCAGCCTCCATTTTCATAAATCCTTCAACCTCTCTCTCCTTTGTTCTCTCCCTCTTCATAGACATTTCTCCACCATTTCCTCTCCCTCTACTTGGGTTTTGCAACACAAGACATCATCTTCCACCCAATGGGTTTAATTTTTCAATTTTTAGCTCTTTGAGGTAGGTTCCAGTATCCCCTCTCTTGCCTCTAATTTTTTATGTGATTTTATGAGGAATTGTCTATCAATTTTCATGCATATTACCTGTTTTATTTGTTTAGAATGTTTATTAGTTATTTTAGATAGCATAGGAGTTATTTTGAATGTATAATAATTTAGTTATTTTTCTAGATTTTTCTGGGATGTTGTAGAATTTATTTGAATTGATTTTGATTACTGCTTGGCTTACTTGATCTGTATTTTATCCTGTACAATTGTATGAAATTTTAAATTCCTAGATTGATCCATTTTTAGGGGAGACTCTACCAAATTTTTTGTAAGGGTTTAAGGGTAGTGTTTCGGTTATTGGATGTGGGGTTTAGGATTTAGAGTTTAGGGTTAAGGGTTAATATTAGGTAAGGAGTTTGGGGTTAATATCAAGTAAGGGTTTTTGTTATATGTTTGATGTGGAATGATTCTGGAATTTGTTTTTTGAATTATTTGAATGGCGGTATAGAATTAGTTTGGTAATTTTTTCTATTGCTGTATAATTTTTATTTCTACTACTATGTAATTTTTAGTTATGGAATAAATTGTAATTTTGTGATTATAATTCTGTGTATTTGTATGAAATTTTGAATTCCTGGAATATTCAAGTTTTAGGAGAGACTCTGCCCAATTTTTTATTTATGATTTAGGATTTGAGGTTTTGGGTTAGGATTTTAGAGTTTTTGGTTATGTGTTTTAGGGTTTAGGTAAGGGTTAGGATTTTTTCATTTTAGGGTTTAGGATTTAAGCTTTAGGAGTTTAGGGTTTTTTAATTTTAGGGTGTAAGGGATCTAGGATTAGGATTTGGGGTTTGGGGTTTGGTGATACTTGTCTTTTAGAACTATACAATCCATGCTTTAATACTGAATTTTTACCTGCATTGCAAGCAAATTCTCTATAAACATGGTGTTTAATCCATAAATTGGCTTTGACAGGTACCAAGATGGGTAATTTGGAAATGAAAAGAATTTGGCAGCAATTCATGGAGAAAATGGCAATGACAGCAGCATTTTACCAAGTTTTCTGCTAGACACGGGCAGTAACACGGCCGTGTGTACCCCGTGTCTACCATCCAGAGACTACTGCTCAAGCTCAAGGACAAACACGGCCTCAGACAGGAACAGACACGGCCGTGTCCAAGGCCGTGTTGATCAAGTAGAATGTCCAAGAGAACAAAGGCCCAGTCTAAAGGCAAATACGGTCAAGAAAAGAGAAGAACACGGCCGTGTGAGGGGCCGTGTTGAACAGGCAGAGGCTACAAAGTCAAGACACGCCCAGGCCAAAGAAGAGCACGGGCCATGTCTGAGAGACACGGCCGTGATCAGAAAGGAACACGGGCGTGTCAGAGCCCGTGTTCGATGACCAGAAATGCAACTTAAGTGACACGCCCAGGACCAGAAAAGGAACACGGCCGTGTCAGGGCCGTGTTCGAGCTATTTTGACCAAATGACCTAATCCTGCACAAGTATAAAAAGGGAATCTAATGCATGGAAAAAGGAGGCCGTACTTGGGAAGAAAAGAGCAGAAGAACTAGAGAACAAGGGGGAGCAATCGGGACTGGATCGTCATAGAGTTTCTTCTTCTTCTCTTCTTTTCATCTCATGTTGAATATTTATCTGTTTGTATTAAATTCAAGTATGAGTAGCTAAATTCTTATTGTTAGGGGTTTGATGTAATTCATTTGTAATGAAGTTTCAAGATTGAATAAACTTGTTTTAGCACAACTTCGTTTGTTGAATGGAATTTGCTGTTCTTAATGCCTTTAAATGCTTAGCTACCATTTGAATGGTCAAGAGATTCGTTTCAATACTAGGAATGGTAAGATTCGAATGTGTCCTGTAAATTCTGTCCTAAATTGAGTTAATCTAGGAATAGATAACTTCGTTTAGGTGGTATCAGATTAATTTCCTAGAACCAAATCACCTAGATTAATTAGTTGTATCAAGGAATTGGACAAGTAATTGGCATAGGGAGGATTGTATCACCAAGGAATTGGGTTCAATCACTTTAAGGAAATTAACCAACAACAAAAGAATTGTGACTGAAACAAGTAGCCCAATATTGATTCTAAGATTACCTTGTCTATGAGGAAATCGAATTGCAAGTGAATGAAATCAACCCCTAACTTTTCTCATTCTTATTACAAATCTTACATTTAGATTATTTCTTACAGTTTGTTACGATATTGTTGGAGTTTTGTTATTTAGTTGTCACTTAGTTAATTGCAGCAGCTCAATCCAGGGCTGCCTTCAATCCAAATCATTAATCTTTCCGAATAGAATCTTTATTGGTGAAATTAGTAATTGTTAGCCTTAATCCTCGTGGGAACGATACTCTACTCACTACTATATTACTTGTGTGACCCGGTATACTTGCCGGAAAAAGTCCCATCATTTGGGTTATGAAAGTTTAGGGTTTTAGGTTTTTATTGTATACATAATTACTTTGTTAATATTGTTTTTGTATGACAGATGTCAGACGATCGTCGGCGGTCATCTCTAGCATCTGAACCCTCCAGGAGGGACAAAGGCAAGGCTGTGGCTTAGCCTTCTCGGACCGACCCGGCCTTGTCCTTGTTTATGCCGACCCCGAGGTTGGCGTGCACACCGTAGCCCAGTGCAACACATGAGGGGAACTCATCAAGAGCCCTCACTCTGGGATCCACTGCATCGACAGCTGCAGGGTCTTCGGGTGTCGCTCCAAGTATTTTGGAGTCTCCATCGCTCGGCTTTCGAGTGACTGATGATCGGATGTAAATCTGGCCATATGGAAAGAAGGAGTAAGTATTTTCTAATACCTAGTTTTGATAATTTTTTATCGTTTTAAGTGCATCGATAACATTCATGCCTCCTTACGAGACATCAGGAAGGGGAAGCCGAAGGGTAACTAGTTGTCTTTGAAGAGTACAAGGGGATCTCAAAGCAAAACAAGAAGAACCGCTCCTTAGATCAGGGCTAGGCCTACGACAGGGGTGGTTCGATCACAATCTCCAAACACAAGAAGAGGCTGGCAAGTTTTTTTATTTAAAAACCTTCTTTCATTTAAGATATGTTTAAAAATTAAGTTATTTCTATTTACTAACGGTTTATTTTTATTTTTTTGTAGACGAAGGAGTTGGGGAGAGAGCCCAACGCACTTGAGGTCTTTTGTCACCTCCAGCATAGTGCCAGCAAGGGCTGGGTCCATCCACAGGCTCAGTCTACTTATGTAAGTAAATTAGAAATTGTTTAAGAGGTTTAAAAATATCAATTATAAGTTTGTTATTTCTTATTAACTTTATGCTTTTATCTATGCAGACTGAGTATAAGAGGTGTCGATCTGATAGTCAGGCCCAATCCTCTTCGTCTTCTGTTAACGACAACGAGATATGACTCAATGTAGTTGGCGAGAAGAACAAGAAAGGTTAGGTTTATGACATGGGTTTTGAGGCCGACCTGTTGGACTCGGCCTGTGGAGAAGGTTCCCGGAACCTCCTCAGATGTTGGAGGTTTTGCCCTAGATGGCGACCATGTCGCAGGAGATGCAGGAGCTCTGTCCGCTGGTGTTGTTGATCCAAGCTTTCAAGGGATCCGGCACGTCGATAGAGCAGCTAGCTACGATGTTATGCCAACTATTGCAGCAAGGTCATAGTGGGACATTCGATGCGACCCCACAGCCCTCGGCTGACTATAATGATGACTCGGTTGAGGATTTGGAAGACGACAACGACATCATATATTAGAGTTTAGTGTTTATATTGTAGTGTATTTTTTTTTCTTTCATTGTATAACATTTATAAATTATAATTACATTTCATTAATAAAAATTATGTTTTAATTGAAACTAATAGTTAATTATTTTAAAAAAAATTACACATTTTTTAGTTTTAAAAAAAAAAAACTTGTTAATCACAGAAAACAATCTATGAGAAAATTGTTCTCACGTCAAAAGCAATTCCGTGAGAAATTTTCTCATGGAACGAAATTCTGTGAGCAATTTTATTTGTCACGCGAGTTTTTCTTGAGCTCAAAGTCAGTGAGAAACACATTTCTCATGGATTTTTGACTGTTTTCTCATGGATTTTGTTTGTGAGAAAATACATTTTTTTTTCTTGTAGTGATGTGTAACAAAATAGTCCTTGAAAGATTTAAAATTTAACAAATATTATACTATTTTCTTACGTATATAAATTCTTTCAATAACTATTTTGTAATTAGTGTTATTTTAAAGACTATTTTGTTAAATCTTGAATTTTTCAAAGATGCAAATATAAGTTTAATCTATAACCTTTCCAAAAGTGAGTCCAAAACTAATAATAGAACACATATCAAACGTGTACAAAAACGAAAAAACAATATTTATGGATGTTTTTGACACATCTGCAATTACTTTGTTTTCTATTTCTATAAAACTTCACTGCCATTTCTCTCTCTTCCTCCATCCACCACACCCCTGAATTCCCCCCCCCCCTCCCGCCCAACCTGTGATCATATGTGGGATCTATTTTCATGTAACTATAAGAATATCCCAGTGTACTTAATAATATCTCCAAATTAAGCGAGTATAAGAGAGAAGAAATGAAAATACAAAAGACAATATCAATAAATTTCTAAAATTCTAATAATATATGACTGCTTGCTATGTTCATATCCCATGGTGATCTATAAATCTTATTTAGATTTAAACCCTTGCCATGTCTGGGAAGCAGTGAGAACAAGTGCTAGTAGTGCTGCTAGGAAAGCAATGATAGTCCATGGTGATTTAAAATAGGTATAATATGCATCGGCCATCCAAATACTGAGTTTATTCTGATAATGCTTCTCCATTTCCTCCCTAATTCCGGAATATAAAATTGGATTATGCACCAAGCCAGAGCTTATAGTATTAAAGAGTTCAACCACTTCTTCATCAGATCCAAGGAAGTTATGGAGTATACCAGATGATCTGAGCTCCTTCACATCCTCCGGATTATCAATGAGCAAATCTAGTAACTTTATATACGAGGTGATTTTGAACTCATTCATAAAATCTGGGCACATTTCATATGCTACCAAGTTCAACAAAGTAGGAACAGTTGAGTCATCTAGGATTAGTGGAGTAAGGTGCAATTTTCCACCAAAGAAGGAAGAGCTGAAAGAGATGTTTTTCAAGCTAATATTCTTCTGTCTCTTCACTCGGATGGCAGCTGCTTTAAGCTCCTGTATGTTCTTATATGTTGTGAGCTTCTGTATAAACAAACCACGCAAGGTAAGCCTAAGTAAAGAGATGTCTTTTGGGAAAGTCTAAGTAAATGCATGTCATTCGGTTAGATTTTTGTGAAAATTTTCCTTTTATATTGGAATGAAATAGTTCCTTAATGTATTATATATGGGAAAAGGATGCAAAAATTTGAAAATATTAATGCTTTTTTTTGTAAGTGCTTGACACACTTATAAATTATCAAAATATTCTTTAAACTATATTTTTATCTTGAGTAAAATATGTGATCATTGTGTTTAAGGTTTCAGGATGAATTGATTTCTTGACATAATATCACAGTCCCTTTAACTATAATTAGCAAGGAGTTCTATCCTTGCTCCTCTAATTTCTCATAAATTAAATAGAGTTTCAACACAAAATAAAGTAGGTCTAAGCTTTGTTCATACTTTAAGTCTTAAGAGTTAGTCTTGATAAATTAACCACATAACTTAATGGATACTTTAGTCATGCTACAAATATACAATCCAAATAATCTTTTTAGCCAAAAATCCAAAACTCATTATTTTCCTTATATATCTATTAATATTTTAGACTTGGTCCCCTAAACTTTGGAAAGTACTATTTTTTGTACATAGAAATTTAAGTAAGATCTCCTTGACCCCTAAAATTAAAAAAAGTCTTAGCTCTATTTCATAAATTATGTATTTCATTGATTCATATCTTATTAAGTGTTAATTATATTAGAAATAAGGCTTAATTGTAATTTTGGTCATTCTATTTTAACAATTTAAACTTTTTGGTCTACCTTCTTTAAAAATAAACTATTGAGTCTCTTTATATTCATAAAATATACAATTTTGGTCATTTTTTCTTTATGTCAAAATTCTTAAGTTTATTTCAAGGTATAAAATTCTCTGATTCATAATTTTATCATTCAGATTGAAGAGCTACGTCTGGTGAATCTCTCTACTAAATTTCAGCTCGACCTAACGATGAATAAGTTTAGATCTTCTATTAGATGAAAATTTATAATTTTGGTATTTTGGATTGAGTCTCATCGTTAGATCGAGCTGAAATTTAGTTGAGAGATTCACAAGACATAATTCTTCAATCTGAACGGTGGGATTATGAATCAAAGAATTTTACACCTTGAAATAAATCTAAAAATTTTGACTTAAAGACAAAATAACTAAAATTGTACATTTTATAAATATAGAGAGACTTAATAGTTTATTTTTAAAGAAAAGATATCAAAAAGTTCCAATTGTTAAAATAAAAAGACTAAAATTGCAATTAAGCTTAGAAATAATTGTAGAAAAAAATAGAACAAAAATTAATAAGAGTTAAAAAAAATATATTATAATTAGTCAAATTCTAAAAACTTTTCAATTTTGAATGAAAATAATTTAGTCTATATTAAATATTAAAAAAGTGTGTCATTAATAAATTAGAGTATGAAAATAACCGCTCGTTATGGTTATAAATTTTTTATTATCTTATAATCCTTAGTCTTAGACCCCGCAGATTTTGCCCAATTTTTTCCTGAAGATTTTATCCGAATTGCGTACCTCTTTCTTGTTCCTATCTGCATAGACATAGGCAACATCCAACAAGTATGCAGCCTTGAACTTGATAGGCTCTTTGGCTTCGGATCCGGCCTCTCTGAAGAGGTATTCCGCTCTAAATATTTCAGGATTGGCCTCAATATCTCGAAGGATTTTTTCTTCATCTGTAACCTTGCGGACATGGTCTTGGTCAATCGACTCCATCCCACTGCTCAAGATGGATGTGCGAAGACAATCGAGGAGATGAGTTGGTGGTGAACTCTGCTCCACTATTTCTATCTGATGCTCTGGTTCTCTGAACAGCAGGCTATGTGGGGCTTCTAATAGTGTAAACATATTCTGCAATTCACAAAAGCCATGCATGGATACCTTCAACTTAACTTCATCTTCGCTCAACAACTTGAGCAATTGATAAGGAAGTTGATTCTCCAGCAAGAAGATATCACGTTGTACAAGAACTAGTATGTCAACCTTAACTTTCAAATCCCCAGGTTTGGAAAGGTTTCCCTTTTCCAAGATGTGTAGCACAGCACATCCATCCACGAACAACATCCATGCCAGATCCTCATCGTTATAGTGGTCATGAGCAAGCCCAATCTCATCCCACGAGAACAATCCCCTTCAAAAGTGAATGCATGGATAATTAGGAACAAGTTTCATAGAGAAATTTGTAATTTCACAATTTTTAATAATTTGGAACACTACCTTAGTTCTGCAATATTATCGACGATCCTTTTGTATAGAAGTTGAGGGGTTTGTGGGCTTACTTCAGCATACATTGACGCCCACATAACCTTGTACTGCTCTCCTCTCTTCAGTTTGGGTTCACCATGATGGATGGGACCGATTGATATTAGCTTGGGCGAGTAGTATTTTTCATACTTCTCTCGTTCTCGCAAGTAAGACGGAACAGTTTGTATCTTGGACCTTGAAGTTTCAAAATTTCTCTCCATATTCTGCCTTGTCTCTTCAAAAACCGCAAATCTATTTTCTAAGGCCATACTTGGTTATGCCAGCACAATTCCACTACTCTTGGCAGCAGCTAGTCATTCTCTTTGTCATTTTATGATGGCAATTCAGTCTTTGCACCACTACCCTGCTGACCCATGATATCATTGCCAGAATTGGCTAGACAATCTGCAAACAGGATAAGAGAGGCTTAGTAGCTATACCAAATGGACCATGTGCTTGAGCTATAAATTGTCTCAAGCAGAGGAAGAACACAGAAAAACAGAACACACGTTCAGAGAGAAAACTTATTCAATCTTAATTTCCACCATCTTTGTATCTACAATCCGAAGAAGTTCTAAGCATACAGGTATACCACCCACTTCCCTAATCGTCTGCAAATCTCAGCAACACCCATTCACTGCTTAAATCTCAAAGCACACATAACACTCTAACATTCAGCACTCACGGCACACACTCCATATATCACTCACGCACCAACACATAATAGCAAAATGCTAGTTTTTCACAAAACTATGCACTTCCCTTTTATTCCATTAAGTTTCAGCTAGAGGTAGAAAGTGAAATTAGAGATTAGAAAGAATAAACAGGGGGTGGCGCTTCCTCTGGTGGCAGCTAGCTAGTCACCCCTGCCTACATTGAGATTAAACCGACGGAGTAAGAAAATAGGAGGGGTGCCACGGCCAATAGCGGCGGTTCCATCCCAGTTCCCAAATCGTGGACCAGAGCCTAGAGATATCAGAGAGGGAGAAATGTGGGAAGAGAAAAATGAGACCATGGGAAGAAATCAAAACTAAAAACACAAAACAAAAAGGGCAGAGGATGACGCTGCAGGCGGCGGCGGCAACCGCCACCCCTATCCAGATCAAAGATTAGAGAGAGAGAGTTTAAAGAGAGAAAGTGAGATTTGAAGGGAGATTTAAAGAGATGGAAACTCAGAAAATTTGAAGAAAATAGGGAGAGGGAATCTTACCTTCACAACGCCGATTTGATGAGGTGTAACGGTGGATATGAGAGCGTCGATGGTCTGATTCCCTTTGTGGAAACCAGCTATTATTAACCTCATCAGTGAACAGAAGGGAAGGGAAGGATGCGAGAGGAAAAGAAAAGTAAGAAAAAGGAGAAGTTTTCCCAAAGAGACAAGAACGAGTGTTGAGGTCTATCTATGTCCTTTGTCCACACAATTGGGCGCCTTCTGACAGCAACTTTCCGTTATACACACTTGGCTGTCTCTCTCCCCTCTTTAGGTATGGTCCATGTTACGTAGGGACCTAAGGAAGATTTTATTTATACTCTTAGGTATTGTCTATGTTCCCTGGGGACCCAAGGAAGGTCTTACTTATACTAGGAGTGCAAGGAATTTCATGGAGTATACATCAAGCAAAATACAAAGTTTTGGAAAAGGAATTTCATGGTGGAAGAAGACTCAATGGCCTATCAACTTCAGTGTGAGCCGCTCGGGCAAGATCATGTATGTTTAGATCTTTCTGAGCGTTTGGCTCGTTTTTATTTATTTTTATTTTTATGTTTTCCTTTTAAAAGCCTGAATTTTTCCCAAATATATCCTTATAAAAAAAATTAAAGGGTCCAAAAAGTTATTTTACATTTAGGTGTTAAAATAGGGTGTATACAATATGCTATTAAAAAATTTAATCTCTTCAAAAACTTAAATATCCTTTTAAAACTTGTGACTGAAATTTTTTTAAAATCTAAATTAAAAAATAATTCTTTTCAAATTAGCTACTAAAACAGAAAAAAAAAAAAACGATCACACACTCATGGTTGAAATTAATAAGTTCTTCATCAGCCCTTATTTAGTAATGGCTGTAATAACGCACCTATTTACCCATATTTTGTCTGGTTTTCAAACTATATAATTTATATTGAAAATTATTTTATGTTATATTTTTGAACCTTTTAATTTGTACAAGCACTAATTTATTTATGAATTTATATTTGGTACATCATCCGTGGAGTTTAAGATTTACACAAGCAACTTGATTTATATATATATTTTTTGTACTAAACACTTCATAAAAACCATCTTAACAATAATGACTTAGATAGTATTAGATAATTTATTTATGATTAACTTAAACAACAAAACATTATAAAAATTGATCAAATTAGAATTTATATTTATAATCAATCATGACCTTTTATTTTATGTTCTTATAATTTTTGTATGAATATACATTTTAGAATATAAAAACATCTTAAATTGATATGCATAAATAAATTAAGAATATTTATGTCTAAAATTTGACTTGTTATAAACACAATTATAAAATTTTAACCGTTTATGTAAATATTTTATTTTTCATCACCAATGTTTCAAATAATAACTATTTATTTCATATAAACATTCATTGATGATACTTAAGAATTTTTTGCTGACAGCTCCTTCAACAAAAAGTTTAATATCTAACAAAGTTTATGTGCACGACTACATGTATAAGAACTGTGTATGCAAGGGAAAACAAAAAAAAAATATACTTTCACGAAACAAAAAGGAAAAGTGGAACAATTTTTTTTTAATGAGGGTAAAGTATAACATTTTGAAGCTAGATTTTGTAAATTTAAGAGATTTTTAATGGAAATTGTATACAGTATCAATAATTATTTATTTGATTAACATAATTTATAATAATATTAGTTGCATATCATTTTAGGCCCATTGACCTCAATATTACACTTTGTCAATTTATTTACACATTTATTACAGTTTTAAACTTATTTACCTTAATATTACATTTTAAAAAAAATTAAAAAAAAAAGTCAAAAGTTTGCTGGGTCCTACCGGATACACCTGCTGACAACCGGCATGTCCCCACAAGACACGCCGACTAATAGTTGGTGTGTCCACTATTTTACTTAGTCATTCTAGGGGCAGGGAAGGGACCCATTTCTCGTACCCACTTTTCCATTGCTACAAGCCTACAAGAACAAGTAGAAACCAAGCCTACAAGAACAAGTAAAAACCAAACAAGTAAAGCATATACTTTATCACGTGACAAAGCGGCGGTGAAATTTTCAAACAGTGGACACGTCATGGTTCTATTGGTATGTCCCACATGAACACGTCATGGGGCCATTGGTGTGTGTCCAATAGGCCCCACGGGTCAAATTTTATTTTTTTTTAGTTTTTAATTTTTTTAAAACTATAATATTAATATATATAAATTTAAAATTATTATAAATGTGTAAATAAATTGTAAAAAAAGTCAATCAACCTATCATTTCAAGGCAAACTTTAGCATAACAAAATCTTCTTTATCTTGGTTAACAAAAAAAGTTAAAGTAAGGCCGTGAAAACTCCAAGCGCGTCTTACAAGTTACATCCATCTTTTGTGTTGATTTCATTTTAAATGTTTTTAAGTCACATCAATGTTTTTCTAACCTCTAACTTCATCATTGTAACCAGCGGCATTTCTTCAAAATCTTCTCTTTCTAATTCTTTTTGTTTTTTCTTTCTTTTATAGAGTTAAGAGCTGGGACAATATTAGTATTAATTTGGAGGCATTACGAATGAAAATAACATAAAAAATAGTTGTGAAATAAAATTGAAAATGGAAATCAAGTTGACTGAGGGACAAAAGCTACTATTTTAGTATTAAGATAACAACTGAAATTTTGCACTTTACAATTACCTAAATTGCTAAATCATATTCTATTAGGAATCGATTTAACCAAAAAATTTAGAATCGAATCAACCCAAAAATTTAAGTTATTAAGTAAAGACATATGAATTATTTTATATCTAACGTGCTTTTGCACACAAAAGCTCTTTGATACCATGTTAAAAATAGATTCAACTCAAAAACTTAAGCTATTAGGTGAAAACTCATAAATAATTTTATATCTAACATATTTAACAAAAGGCAAAGTGATGAGTTTGTACCTATTACTCATGGCAAAAAAGATTAAATGAAGCTATTTGATGGCAAAACTCTTGAAAAAGGCATTTCTATATATGTAAGAGAAGAATAGAGAAGGACAAGACAAAAGTGAAACCATAATAAAAGGATATTTGCATTTGGTTACACCTCACACGCACTTATAAAAAGAGAGCTTTAACTTATCCCATGTAAAAATATAGGGCTATATAACCCTATTTTATGTAGCATAATCTATACTATTTTTTATGTCATATGTCAAATCTAGTGATTAATATTAATTTTTTGATTACCTGCTTGGCTGTTCATTTTTCATGACCCACTAACTTAACTAAAATCACGTTAGCACCCTTACGTCATTTAGATCATGCTAAAAGATCCCTAAAGCATATAAGAGCAAACATACCCACAAGATAAAAACTTCAACTGTAGCCATTTAAAGCATACCACGCACAAAAAAATTGAACCTACTTTCTCCAACACGTGGATATCAATATTAAAACACTCACCCAAGGTTTCAACCAAGAAAATACACAAAATATCTTTTCCAAAACAAATCCTTTACCATAATAATATTTCAGACCAGAGTTTCAATTAGATTAGTGATGCGTAGACATTAGCTCCAATTGTACCAAATAAGGAACTTCATACAAAAGAAGAACATATAATCCGAGGCTAAGCTAAGAAAGAGTTGAAATGCTCATTACAAACATAACCCAAAATTATACCGAAAATTCAACATAAATTTCACCTCATGATTTTTCCATTTCTCAACGTGTTATCCTTCACAATTGGTCTGTGTTCCTTGCAAACTCATCAACATTTGAATTAAAGGAGACAAAGAATTACCCAGAAGTAAGGAGAGAGGATTACCCATATCCCTTCCTCCCTGCTTAGGTTTCACTGTTTCTATTCCTCTTGCTCTAGCTCTGTCTCCATCTTTATTTGATACTCTACCGTTCTCTTTCTCTACACCCTCCGTTCTATTGAAATTTTTTGTGCACTTTACCCTCTCTGCTTTCTCTCTATCGTTCTCTTTCTCTCCCGCCCTCACTTCTCTTCGCTTTTTGTGTTTTTATTATTTAATTCTGATTTTTTTTTATCAATTGAATGGGTAANCATATCACCAAATCTGAAATTTGAATTCCTCTTTCTCGTTCGGCTCCCTTCCTCCCTGCTTAGGTTTCACTGTTTCTATTCCTCTTGCTCTAGCTCTGTCTCCATCTTTATTTGATACTCTACCATTCTCTTTCTCTACACCCTCCGTTCTATTGAAATTTTTTGTGCACTTTACCCTCTCTGCTTTCTCTCTATCGTTCTCTTTCTCTCCCGCCCTCACTTCTCTTCGCTTTTTGTGTTTTTATTATTTAATTCTGATTTTTTTTTATCAATTGAATGGGTAAAGGGGATTGGAGAAGTGGGAAGAAAATTCAAGAAAAGGGAAATCCCCATGGGTTGGATAGGAGGAGTTGGGCTCATGGGCTGATTAATTTGTTGTTTTGGGTTTAGATTAACTAAAGCAATTTTATAAAGGAATGAGATTGCAGATCTTGTATTAAATTTTATTTGCTCTACTCTACGGGTCAAGTGGTAAGAGTTCAAAGAATGAGTAGAAGTTAGCATTTTTCATATTATATATAAGGAAGCTTCTTAGATACCTTTGGTATTTATGTGGTATGACATACTATATAAGAATAGCTAATTTATGAATGACATATATACAAGTTAACTATTTTTAAGTTTGTTTAAAAAAAAAAGAAATTATATTTTATATCTAATAAAATATAAAAATTATGTACACTTGCCACGTTAGTATAAATGACACACACATGTGGTATCATAGAATCCTTATATATATAAATGTATTAATTAGATGCACTTGAGTCGCACTTGCACCGATAAACTTTTATAAATTGACACTTTAGTTCACCCGCAGTTGAATTCGCACTCACATACACATGTGATTTATGTGATCTAGGTAGGAGAATTGGAAGTAATCTTATATTTATGAAAGAGTATAAAATCTTGTAGTGACAATTATTTGGGTCTCTAAATCTTTTTTTGGATGAAACAAAGTGGTAGGGACCATATATTTATCCAATGATTATTTTAAATATACCTCAATTTGACAACAAGTTTGTCACCAAAAAGTAAGTCTAGTTATCTAACATTTTCCAAATTAAAAAGATAACAAACATAAAATGTAATGTTAAAAGTTATTCTTAACTTAGGTTAGCACCACATGCTGATAAAGAAATTTAAAATAAATTAAGAGTAATACTATTTACTAATAAAACAATTTACCAAAATTGTATTGTTAGAATTCAAATATGATTATTAAATAGAATATAGTGACACAAACTACATATTTATTTAATAGTAATTATAAATTCATATCATTATGATAATAAAATTATAATTGCCTAATATCTTTTTATAAATTAAAAGTTTAAATTTACTATTCGTCCTTATAGTTTGGACGAATTTTAAATCATGTTCTTATAATTTTTTTTTTCTTTTGGGATTCTTATAGTTTGAATTTTTTTAATTAGGTCATTGTCATCACCCTAGGTTATAACTCCATCAGTTTAGTGCTGACATGACAAACAACTTCTTCATATGACAATAGATGAAGCTTACGTGGTGTCAAAGTAACACACAAATTATCACTCATCAAACACACATGTAAGGCATGTGACTCAATTTTACCCAAATTAATAGAAATTATGATAATGAGCGATAGATAGAATCCAATTTTTGTGTCACTTTGGCATCACATCAATTTTTTTTTTTAATTGTCACATAGACAAATCATTTGTCATGTGAGCACTAAACTGATGANTTATAACTGAGTGTAACGACAGAGACCCAATTAAAAAAAATTAAACTATAATGACTCTAAAAGAGAGAAAAAAAACTATAAGGACATGATTCAAAATTCATCAAAATTATAAAGACCTATAGTACATTTAAACCCCAATTAAATCATAATTCTACAACTCACTTAAATTAAAATGAAAATTTTAGAAGGAGTGGTAGGACTTGGCACTTCTACCACAATAATATAGTTAAAACTTGGTAACTATTGCACTAGACTACTTGCTGAAGTGTTATCCAACCTATTAGAAATTACAATTTAGGTAAATTGACTAACAAAATATAATTTTGCAAACTATTTACACAAATTGGATAGTTTGAAAACTATTTGCTAATTTATGACAGTTTTGATTAAATTATTAATAGACACGCAGAAGAAAAAGTCACGCTACTTTATAAGTAGCGTGACTCCAATGGTCACACTATTGTGAAGTAGCATGACTCATTTTGTTCGTATCCCATTAATAAAATAATTGAAAGTATACTATTTTGGTAAATAATTTGCACAATGCTCCATTCTAGTAAATAATTTGTCAAAGTGTACTTTGTTAGTCAATTTGTGCACAATTTGAGTTATATAACCTTTCCAAAAGTGAGTCTAAAACTAATAATAGAACACATGCCAAACGTTAGTACATTTGAATTGTGTTACTACAAAAACGAAAAAACAATATTTATGGATGTCTTTGATACATCGGCAATTACTTTGTGGTTTCTATTTCTATAAAACTTCACTGCTATTTCTCTATCTTCCTCCATCCACCACACCCCTGATACCTGTTGAGTGGATTTTGTATCTACTCTTTTTGTACTTTTAGCTTAATGTCTTATATTGTTTCTTGAGTAATTTTAGTGTTAAATAATGTATTTTTGTCAATTTTGCAGGTTTGATCCAAGATATATAGAGTTCAATGATTTAAGTGAATAAAATGAAGTTAGGACAGAAAGCAAGAGCCCCAGCGCCTATGCCAAGCAAAGTAGCGCCCTAGCCCTCCAAAAGTAGCGCCACATCCCTTGTTTTCATGCACTAGACAATTTTTCCAAGTATCAGGCACCCTAGCTCTTATCTTTAGGCGCCTTAGCTCCCGCAAATTTCCCTCATGACCATAGACAAAGCGCCCCTGCGCTTCCATACAAGAGCCCCAGTGCTAGCCTTTGAGTTTTTGTAGATGTAGTTTTGTTTCCTATTTGAATTAGATTATTTGTAATTAGTATAAATATATACTTTTAGGTTTTAAGAAGTCTCTCTAGACATTTTAGACTTTTTGGAGAGCATAGAGGTGGTAAGACAATGATTGGAGCAAGGACTGGTGACAGCAAATATGAGCTTCTACACTGAGTTTTATTCTTCTTTCTTCTCATATATGTCTAGAATTTCATCAATTCTATTTTATTTTACAGTCATGAACTAATTTTCTTGTAGGGCTACAATGAAGCCTAATTATGAATGGTTGTAGTTTTTTAAGAAATTAATTTATGATTTTATCTTTTCTATTTAAGTGTTTATCTCTGATCTTCATGCTTCTAATTGCATGATCATCAATTAGTTGATAGGTTAATCACAATCAGATCGGAAGGAAATTTGTGTGTCTAGTTCATTGGGATAAATGTCATAAGTTGCATGTAAGATAAAAATATACCTTCATAGCTTATGTAGTCAATTAAAGAAATCCATAGAATTGAATAAATTTTTTAGTTATTCGTAATTTACATAGAAATATATTGGGTTCTTAACTTGAAAATATTTTCACTAGACATTGGGAAAGACTAATGAATAAATTAGGGAATCTTGGTTAATAATTAGAGATCGATAAATCTAGATTAAGAAAATAAGAAATGAAAATCGAGATTAGTTATGGTGAAATCAAAACTCTAGGCTTTCTCTTTATATAAGTTCTTGATTTTTATCTGTTTTTGCTTACTTTCAATTTATTTAAGTTTATTCTTGCATTTTCTCCTTAATCAATTGATCAGATAAAATTAGAATTAACTTAACTTCAATAATTAATAACTTTAATCATCGTAGGAACGATAACTCACTTTTATTATATTACTTATAAAATAATAGTGTGCACTTGCACTCCGTTTTCTCACAACAATATCTCTCTTTCTGTTTGTAACCTGTGAACATATGTGGGATCTATTTTCATGTAAATATAAGAGTATCCAGTGTACTTAAGAATATCTCCAAATTAAGCGAGAGTATAAGAGAGAAGAAATGTGTTTATAGTCAAACCCAGCGGCAAAACCATTAGGTACACTATCGTTGATGGAGGAGTCAAACGGTGAAGATGTATTGTTCATCACATATTTTGGAAAAGAAATGTTGAATTTAAAACAGGAATTTGCGAAATAAACTATAGGCACAGAGAAAATACAGAAGGCAATATCAATAAATTTCTAAAATTCTGATAATATATGACTAATTGCTATGTTCATATCCCATGGTGATCTATAAATCATTTAGATTTAAACCATTGCCATGTCTGGACAGCAGTGAGACCAAGTGCTAATAGTGCTGCCAGGAAAGCAATGATAGTCCATGGTGATATAAAATAGGTATAATATGCATCGGTCATCCAAATACTGAGTTTATTCTTATAATGCTTCTCCATCTCCTCCCTAATTCCGGAATATAAAATTGGATTATGCACCAAGCCAGAGCTTATAGTATTAAAGAGTTCAACCACTTCTTCATCAGATCCAAGGGAGTTATGGAGTATACCAGATGATCTGAGCTCCTTCACATCCTCTGGATTATCAATAAGCAAATCTAGTAACTTTATATACGAGGTGATTTTGAACTCATTCATAAAATCTGGGCACATCTCATATGCTACCAAGTTCAACAAAGTAGGAACCGTTGAGTCATCCAGGATTAGAGGAGTAAGGTGCAATTTTCCACCAAAGAAGGAAGAGCTGAAAGAGATGTTTTTCAAGCTAATATTCTTCTGTCTCTTCACTCGGATGGCAGCTGCTTTAAGCTCCTGTATGTTCCTATATGTCGTGTGCTTCTGTACAAACAAACCACGCAAGGTAAGCCTATATTTTTATTTTTTTTGAGGGATGGATTAGTTGACTAGTCTAAGTGAATTTAGGAAAGTCTAAAATATAATTGAAGAGATGTCTTTTGGGAAAGTCTAAGTAAATTCATGCCATTCGTGTAGATTTTTGTGAAAATTTTCCTTTTATATTGGCATGAAATAGTTCCTTGATGGGAAAAGGATGCAAAAATTCAAGAAAATTAATGCTGTTCTTGTAAGTGCTTGACACATCTATAAAATTATCAAAATATTCTTTAAGCTATGTTTTTATCATGAGTAAAATATGTGATTATTGTGTTTAAGCTTTTGAGATAAATTTTATTCTTGACATAGTATCACAACCTCTTTAACTATAATTAGAGAGGAGTTCTATCCTTGCTCATCTAATTTCTCATAAATTAAATAAAGTTTCAACACAAAATAAAGTAGGTCCAAGCTTTGTTCATACTTTAAGTCTTAAGAGCTGGCCCCCATAAATTAACCACATAACTAAAGAGATATTTTAGTCATGCTACAAATATACAATTCAAATAATCTTTTTAGCCAAAAATTCATAACTCTTCATTTTTCTTATATATCTATTATTATATAAATAGAGAGATTTCACAAAGGCATTGGGTGCTAGAGGAGCCTGGGTCCCCTAAACTTTGGAAAGTACTATTTTTTGTACATAATAATTAAAGTATGATCTCCCTTGACCCCTAAAATTAAAAAATGTATTAGCTCTATTTCATAAATTATGTATTTTATTGATTCATATCTTATTAAGTGTTATATATATATAATATGATGGCTATATAATTTTTATTATCTTATAATCCTTAGTCTTGACTCCGCAGATTTCACCCAATTTTTTCCTCAAGATTTTATCCTAATTGCGTACCTCTTTCTTGTTCCTATCTGCATAGGCATAGGCAACATCCAACAAGTATGCAGCCTTGATAGGTCCGATCCCTTTGAAGAAGTGTTCCGCTATTATATCTCGGGCATGGGTACTTCTTACTCTAAATATTTCGGGATTGGCCTCAATATCTCGAAGGATTTTTTCTTCATCTGTAACCTTGCGGACATGGTCTTGGTCAATCGACTCCATCCCACTGCTCAAGATGGATGTGCGAAGACAATCGAGGAGATGAGTTGGTGGTGAACTCTGCTCCACTATTTCTATCTGATGCTCTGGTTCTCTGAACAGCAGGCTATGTGGGGATTCTAATAGTGTAAACATATTCTGCAATTCACAAAAGCCATGCATGGATACCTTCAACTTCACCTCATCTTCGCTCAACAACTTGAGCAACTGGTATGGAAGTTGATTCTCCAGCAAGAAGATATCACGTTGCACAAGAACTAGTATGTCAACCTTAACTTTCAAATCCCCTGGTTTGGAAAGGTTTGCCTTTTCCAAGATGTGTAACACAGCACATCCATCCACGAACAACATCCATGCCAGATCCTCATCGTTATAGTGGTCATACGCAAGCCCAATCTCATCCCACGAGAACAATTCCCTTCAAAAGTGCATGCATGGATAATTAGGAACAATTTTCATAGAGAAATTTGTAATTTCACAATTTTTATTACTTTGGAACACTACCTTAGTTCTGCAATATTATCGGCGATCCTTTTGTGTAGAAGTTGAGGGGTTTGTGGGCTTACTTCAGCATACATTGACGCCCACATAACCTTGTACTGCTCTCCTCTCTTGAGTTTAGTTTCACCATGATGGATGGGACCGATTGATATTAGCTTGGGCGAGTAGTATTTTACATACTTCTCTCGTTCTCGCAAGTAAGACGGAACGGTTTGTATCTTGGACCTTGAAATTTCATAATTTCTCTCCATATTCTGCCTTGTCTCTTCTAAAACCACAAATCTATTTTCTAAGGCCATACTTGGTTATGCCAGCACAATTCCACTACTCTTGGCAGCAGCTAGTCATTCTCTTTGTCATTTTATGATGGCAATTCAGTCTTTGCACCACTACCCTGCTGACCAATGATATCATTGCCAGAATTGGCTAAACAATCTGCAAACAGGATAAGAGAGGCTTAGAAGCTATTCCAAATGGACCATGTGCTTGAGCTATAAATTGTCTCAAGCAGAGGAAGAACACAGAGAAAAACAGAACACACGTTCAGAGAGAAAACTTATTCAATCATAATTTCCACCATCTTTGTATCTACAATCCGAAGAAGTTCTCAGCAACACTCATTCACTCCTTAAATCTCAAAGCACACATAACACTCTCACATTCAGCACTCACGGCACACACTCCATATATCACTCAAGCACCAGCACATAATAGCAAATTGGTAGTTTTTCACAAAACTTTGCACTTTCCTTTAATTCCATTAAGTTTCAGCTAGAGGTAGAAAGTGAAATTAGAGATTAGAAAGAATAAACAGGGGGTGGCGCTTCCTCTGGTGGCAGCTAGCTAGTCACCCCTGCCCACATTGAGATTAAACCGATGGAGTAAGAAAACAGGAGGGGTGGCACCGCCGATAGCGGCGGTTCCACCCCAGTTCCCAAATCGTGGACCAGAGCCTAGAGATATCAGAGAGGGAGAAATGTGGGTAGAGAAGAATGAGACCATGGGAAGAAATCAAAACTAAAAACACAAAACAAAAAGGGAAGAGGGTGACGCTGCCGGCTGCGGCAACCGCCACCCCTATCCAGATCAAAGATTAGAGAGAGAGTGAAATTTGAAGGGAGATTTAAAGAGATGGAAACTCAGAAAGTTTGAAGGAAATAGGGAGAGGGAATCTTACCTTCACAACGCCGATTTGATGAAGTGTAACAGTTGATATGAGAGCGTCGATGGTCTGATTCCCTTTGTGGAAACCAGCTATTATTAACCTAATCAGTGAACAGAAGAGAAGGGAAGGGAAGAGAAGGATACGAGAGGAAAAGAAAAGTACGGAAAAACGAGAAGTTTTCCGAAAGAGACAAGAACAAGTGTTAAGGTCTAACTATGTCCTTTGTCTAGTGATTAGTGATTCGCCTTTTCTCCATCCACATACTTCGGCGCCTTCTGACAGCAACTTTCCATTAAGGTGGGTGCTATGGTACACCCTCCTGAAAGTGACATGTCGGTAAAAGTTGGATGGTTTGTTGATTTTACAAGTTTTGTAGAGTTCAACTCATTGACTTCCAGTAATTATAAATTTAAGTAAAAGTTTTTTAAATTTGTAAAAATTACTCAACTTCATTTAAATTTTTCATAAACGCAGAAAACTAAATGAAATAAGAAGCAGAATTCTAATAAAAATTTTCATCTTTAAATAAAGTACTCACTCAAGAAAGAATAGTGTAAGAAGCTCATAGATCAATTTTGAGAAATAGAAAAGAATATCCGGTGTCATGAGTTTCATTCCTTGCTAATATTGCTCTTTCAATCTCTATGTTCTTCTTATGTATTTTTAGCATAATATTTTGTATGTTTTTGAGAATTTTTATTGATAATAATGTATTTTTGTGTCATTTTTAGAGCACTAAAAAATTTTATAAAAAAATTTATGTTTTGAGGAAAAGAAATAATTTTAGAACTACAAGATAGGCAAAGATATAGAGAATAGAAAGCTTAGGCCCTCTCGGTATAAACTCCCAGTGGCTATAGCACTTCACCTCTCACTTTCTAGCACCTCAACGTTTGTTCTAATTGCAGCATGTGAACTCCAGCTCGAGCCATTAATATTACATGGTAGATTCTTTTATTTACTATGTTATCCAAGCTCATATGTTAGTTCTTATAACAAAAATGATTTCACTTTCCTTTTAAGAAATTAGTCTCTTACATGAGAGATTATCTTTTACTTGGTTTATTCTTATTTTCTCATCTCTTACTTTTCTCTCACAAAATAATCATTTTGTATTAGAGATTGCATCCCATATTGAAGATTATACACAATTAAGTTCAATTTTGTGATACAAATTAGATAATTATTTATAAATGAGGTTGAACTAGATTAAAATAGTTAAAAAAATCAAATTCTATTAAAATTTAAGAATTCTTCACAACTAAGTAAAATTTCATATTTCAAATTAGACAATTGTCCATTATTGAAGTTAAGAAATTTAAAGGACTTAATAAAGGTGAACGCTAAGCTACATTCATTTATACTACTTTCTTATGTTACTCTTTACCAACACATGGGACCTAGTGAGAGATACAATGTCATTTTAGTGTTATTACAAAAATCTTAAAAAATTAAGTCACACAGTATGTGTTATGACATACAGTTTCGTGAAATAATGAAAGAACAGTACGATATAGGAAATCGTACTAAACAAAAAAATTCAACTTTGACAAAAAAAAAATAGAATTTGGCACACTTTTTTTATATCGTGTCGTTCTTGTATTTTATAAAAAAAAAAAAATGTATGTCCTAACATTTAATGTGTGACTCAATTTTTTAAAATATTCACAATGACACTAAAATTACACTATAACTCTTATCAGGTCTCATGCGTGGATAAGGGGTAGCATAAGTAAGTAGCATAAGTAATTGTAGCATAACAATCACCACTTAAAATGCATTCCTAACATTATGAAATTTTAATAATTAACTTATATTTTATGTAATGAATTTGGCTTAAACAAGGTAAAATTAGGTTAACAATGTATGAAAATTTAATTATTAAGTTGAAATTAACTTAGAAAACTTAGAAATTCATTGTTAATTAATGTTGACATCATATTATTAAGAGTAAATCTACATTTTGGTCCTCGAAAGATTCGAGATTAGACAAAATAGTCCCTGAAAGATACAAAACAACAAATTGGTCTTTCAAAGATGCAACATCCATAACAAAATGGTCCTCCGTTAGTGTAGTCCGTTAACAGGTGACGGAAGTGTTGACGTGTCATCGTTAAATGTTTGTGTGGCATGTTAGGGACTGAAATGACATTCTAAATTGCCATGTGGGCTGCTGACGTGGATAAATAAGAAGAAAATAATAATAATTGGACACACTTCATGAAGCGGTGCTGTTTCATCAACCAGTACTCTTCTTTCTTCCTTGCTCTGAAGTCTACTTTGTGAACCCTAACCCACATCCTAATCACCCGAAAAGCTTGCGGTGAAGAACCTCGGTGGTCAATTTGGAATTACTTATCTTTGTACTGAGAAGGCGACGGGTAGAAAGTACGCATGTAAGTCCATAGCGAGGCGAAAGCTAACACGCAAGAAAGAAATTAATGTGCACCACTGAAAATGGTTCTAGGGTCGTAAAATAGAAACCCCCATAATGGAAAGCACCTTCCTGGTGATCATTGTCACTAAGAATCGGATCAAAACCATCAAATCTTCACCAAGAAAGTACATTTGAATCATAAACAAAGGCACCATTTGAAGCAGACTCAGAGCAAAGCACGAATATCTTATAGTGGAATTTAATGGTGCTTATGAGGATAGGCAGAATGTGCACTTAATAATGGAGTTGTGCTCAGGTGGTGAGCTTTTTGATCGAATTATTACAAGGAGGAGCTACTTGGAGCGGGAAGCTTCATCTATTTTCTTGCATTCCTTGATTTTCAGGCTTTTGTGTTTAGTTTAGATTCAAAACTCTTCTAAACTCTCTTTTCGTCTTTCTTTCTTTTAAAGATTTTCACTCTAAAAAGAATTCAAAATCACAGCCTTAAATTTTCCCAGCAATTATAGAGCAAGGGAGGAAGGAGAGGCTTTACAATATCAAAAAGACTAAAAAATGACACCGCATGGGTTGCCTGAAGTGTGCCCAATTTTTTTTTCTCTTATTAATCCACATTCATGTCAGCAGCCCACATGGCCCTTAACGGTGCCACACAAGCACTTAACGGTGCCGCATCAGCACTTCTGTCACTTGTTAACAGACTACATTAACAGATGACCATTTTGTTATGGATGTCGCATCTTTGGATAACCAATTTATTGTTTTGTATCTTTCAGGGACCATTTTGTCTAATCTCAAATCTTTCAAGGACCAAAATGTAGGTTTACTCTATTATTAAAATATAGCTACATATACATATATATTTTGTTGATAAATTTTTATTTTTAATGTATGCTTTAACACATTTAAACAACATCAAAGCTCGTTCAATTTTAATAATATTTACTATGTTAATTAAGCTTTGTTTTCATTCATTCACTTTTTTTTTTTTTAAATTCTAATACATTAAGATTTTTTTTTTTTAGCAAAATGACTCATTTAAGGTGAACTTGACTTTTTTTTTGGCTTCATAGAGCCTAGGCGCCCATAAGGCACCAAGTTACCATAATATCCAGTGCCTAGGCTCCATATGCTTAATTGATCACTCTACTGCTTTATTTTAGTTCTTCAATTGCTTATTAAAATAAAATTAACTTGCAGCTAATTGGATCGTTCTTGCCTGCACTTAATTTAAAGATGAAATTTTTTTGTAGAATTCTGCTTCTTATTTCATTTAGTTTTATGCGTTCATGACAAATTTAAAAACAACTTCGTTTTTTTTAATAAAGTTGGACAACCTTTGGAAATTTAAAAAATTTCTCTGTACCTTTGCCTACTATTTTCTTCTAAAATTAGCTATTTTTCTTCAAAATATGAAATATTTTTAAATTTTTTAATCCTATAAAGATAACACAAAAATATATTATTTATTAATAAAAATTCTCAAAAACACACAAAATATTATGTTAAAAATACATAAAAAGAATATAAAGATTAAAAGAGCAATATATAGCCAGGAATGAAACTCGTAACATTGCCCATATTTTCTCCTTTTCTATTTCTCAAAATTGATATGTCAGCTTTGTTTCTTCCTGCAGTATTCCTTCTTGAGCTAGTACTTTATTTAAAGATGAAAATTTCCATTAGAATTATGCTTCTTATTTCATTTAGTTTTTTGCATTCATAAAAAATTTAAATAAAATTGGGTAACTTTTGTAAATTTAAAAAACTTCTACCCAAATTTATAATTACTTACATTTTTCTTATTAACCGGTAGTAAATGAGTTGAACTCTGCAAAATCAGCAAACCAACCAACTTTTCCGTACACGTCGCTTTCAGTTCCATGGGGACCTAAGAAGGTCTTATTTATTCTAGGACTGCAAGGACACGTCTAGAATAAGAAAATCTGACCTTGAAGTGAACATCAAGCAAAATACAAAGTTTTGGAAAAGGAATTTCATGGTGGAAGAAGACTCAATGGCCTATCAACTTCTGTGAGAGCCGTACGGGCTACATCATGTATGTTTAGATCTTTCTGAGCGTTTGGCTCGTTTTTATTTATTTTTATTTTTATGTTTTCCTTTTAAAAGCCTGAATTTTTCCCAAATATATCCTTATAAAAAAGTTAAAGGGTCCAAAAAGTTATTTTACATTTAGGTGTTAAAATAGGGTGTATACAGTATGCTATTAAAAAATTTAATCTTTTCAAAAACTTAAATATCCTTTTAAAACTTGTGACTGAAATTGTTTTAAAATCTAAATTAAGAAATAATTCTTTTCAAATTAGCTACTAAAACAGAAAAAAAAACCATCACACACTCATGGTTGAAATTAATAAGTTCTTCATCAGCCCTTATTTAGTAATGGCTGTAATATCACACCTATTTACCCATATTTTGTCAGGTTTTCAAACTATATAATTTATATTGAAAATTATTTTATGTTATATTTTTGAACCTTTTAATTCATATAAGCACTAATTTATTTTATGAATTTATATTTGGTACATCATCGGTGGAATTTAAGATTTACACAAGCAACTTGATTTATATATATATTTTTTGTAATAAACACTTCATAAAAACCATCTTAACCATATATTTTATGAATTTATATTTTTGTAATGGCATGAGGAATGTTGGTCGGAATATATGTTCTCAAATCGAAGTAAATCATATGTTCGTAATGTCTGGTTATTTAGGTCAACATGATACATTCTCACCATTACTTCTCTATACACTACTGGTTAACAGGTTCTATAAGTGTTGTTTATTAGACTTAAATGTAGTTAGTACATTCTCACCTTGCTCCTCTGGATAATAGTAATTACATGTTTTGAAAGTATAGTTCTTTATGTTAAATGTGATTCTGTATGTGTTATTACTAATGGAGAATAGAGTCAAACCACTATTCTTACAAGAATTATCTTTCCTTTGGAGTTACAGCTTTTCTAAAGTGTGATTTGTTTGTGATACTTTGGAGAGGAAAGGAAATGAGAGGAGATGAATAAAGCTCATCTCTCCCTTGTTTAGAAGATTTATCTTAAAAAAAAAATGAGACTAACGGGTAAGATGTAACTCCCACACTCATTTTTTGATCCATTCTTNCTAGTGGGTAAGATGCAACTCCCACACTCATTTTTTGATCTATTCTTGTGTTCCTCCAAATTTGGGGGTTTGAAAAGGATATATGTTAAAATAACTATTACACTCATTTATTTTTTTAAATATGTCTATTAATTTTATTAAATATGTCTATTATATTATTTAATTTTATATTAAATATGTCTATTTTAATAATAAAGGATAAATTAGTAAAAATATTTTACAATAGGACTTTTCCTTTTCTTTAATCTTCTTTTGCT
The DNA here is from genome assembly GCA_003255065.1 of Cercis canadensis. Classification (NCBI taxonomy): domain Eukaryota; kingdom Viridiplantae; phylum Streptophyta; class Magnoliopsida; order Fabales; family Fabaceae; genus Cercis; species Cercis canadensis. Next base: position 264,638 of record QAOA01007083.1, read on the forward strand.
CATTTTAATCATCCAAACAAATGAAAGAAAAACCCCTCTCTTTTTCTTCCCTTCCTTTCTCTCTCTTTCCTCTCTTCTCATTTTCTTTCTCCTCACTTCAAACTCTCAAACAGACCCTAAAGGAGTATTATGAATTTCTATCACCTCTCAACTACTATGTTTCTAGACACGTTTGCTTTTTTCTTCTCCTGAAGTACATGTACTTTTTTTTTTTGGGATGGGCAATTCCCTAAGTTGTTGGACTAGTTGTCTATACATCTATTACCAAATTCATGGTTTTCATAACATATAAGAGTAATCCAATAAATAACCAGATAATTACTCCTTAATTGTGAGTTTAAGCCTGTAATTCTTGTTCTGCTAGTGCTTAATGTTATGATCACTCTAAATTTTAATTATAAGTCTAATATTTTAGTTCGCAACGTTGCCTAGAGTGGGTCACTGTGTTATTGGTTTATGAAAGTGCTTAGCTCACATGCCATATACCTTGTGTTGCAAAATATTTTACCAGTTTGGCTTATTGCTTATTTTTTCAATAAAAAGTTTGTCCTTAAAATACTTATTTTGTTTGATCTTTTAGATGGATAATCAAGGAGAGGAGAGAATTCTTGCACTGTTTAGATAGAGAGAAAGAAGTAAAAGGGCTATTGTTCAAGTTGTATGCCTTAAAGTTTATTAGTATTTAATTTGAAAGTACTCTAGAACTAGGCAGATTGACTGTAGTTTGAGTTAAGAGAGAGAAAATGTACAAGCAAAACTAATGGCAGAAATATCTACTAATGAAAGAAGTTGCAATATAATAAGAATGGGGCCTAAAATTATTTTAGATTTGTGTTCTAAGTTAGTAAGAGAGGGTAGTCTCCTACCAACACAACAGGCAACTATAGAAGAACAAGTTGCCAAAACACTTTACATTTTGACACATAATGTTAGAAATCGTGAGATCCAATTCTGGTTTCAACGTTCTAGTGAGACTATACTAGTCGGCATTTTCATCGTGTGCTTACATCATTAGTTTAGTTAGAAGATAAATATCTTAAAAAACCAGATGACTCTCAAATTCCAGTAGAGATACTTGGAGGAAGTAGGTTCTACCCTTATTTTAAGGTAAATATATTTTCGGATTGAGAATTTTAAATGTGTTTGATTAAATAAATATTAATGTAAAATTTTGAATTTAATGCTAGGATTGTATTGGGGCAATGAATGGTACACATATTCGTGTGAATGTGTCTTTGGAGGATACTCCAAAATATCCAGGTAGGAAAGGTTATCCAACACTAAAATGTGTTAGATGCATGCTTGTTTGACCTTAAATTTAGTTATGTGTTACTTGGCTGGGAAAGCACTGCATCAGACTCAAGAACATTAAAAAATGCACTAATTAGTAGAGAAGATTACTTAGAATACCCATAGGTAATTAACATAATTGATGTGTTTTTGTAGCTTCTACTTTTTTCCCTAAGCTACATTTTAGTAATGATAGTTATTGTTGATAGGTAAATATTACCCTGTTGATGTAGGTTTCATATTGAGAAAGGGGCTTATTACACTATAGAGGTGTATGCTATCACTTGAAATAGTACTCAAGAAATCCGACTCAAACAGCACGAGAATTATTCAATCTTTGACATTCATCCTTGCACATTAATGCTATTGAAAGGGCTTTTGGGGTTTTGAAGAAAAGATTCCCTATCAATCTATCATTGGTAGTGGAACTGAACCAACTTATGGAGTCAAGACCCAAAACAAAATTATTTTAGCATGTTGCATTTTGCATAATTATTTGATGGGGGTAGATCAAAATAAAGAGTTGATTGATGAAGTAGACAAAGAAATTGCTAGCCAAAATGAGTCTCAACAACATATTCATGACAATAGAGATGACGGTGAACATGCTGCTCTTGGAGAGCAATTGAGTGATTTTATAGTTGCTGTTATGTGGAGAGATTACATTGTTTTTATCTCCTAGTTTATAGTTCAGCTATTTGAAAATTATTATATGAGTTTTGTCTATCTGTAGCTCATAGTTTATAGTTCAATTATTTGCTTTTGTGACTCAATCAAATTTAGGAGAGCCAGTTTCATCTCTGTATTGTGAAAGATTTATTACTATTTAATGCAGTTTTTGAACAATATTGGCTTTCTTGAGTTTGAGTTTTCCTTCATAATAAATTTTGTTGATGGATCTTTTAATTTTTTCTAGAAACTCAGTTTGATGTTTTTCTGTTACCAGCACTAGAAAAGAGTCTCAATTCAGAAGAACTATAACAAACCTGTTAATGATCTACTGCTTCTATATTTCTGCAATATTGCCTTCTCTCTCACATTTTTGTCTTGAAAAAAGCAGTACATATGCAAAAGAATAGACCATTTTTTGCTTGCAACATGTTCAAGTTAGACCATTTTTCCTCATATTCTTATATATTATCTTATAACTTTTATGTTTTGTTGATGAATGTAATCATATTTCTGTTTTGGCTGTTTCTAGAAAGTCTGCCTAAGAAACAAGTTGCAAAAGGAAACAATAGCAAGGTAATAATTGCTTCTCTTTGTTGGTTGTAGAACCTGTTGAGGGATTGTATAACTGATATTATTTGCTTCTCTTTGCTTGCAATATGTTCAGGTTTTAAGTGCTTGAGCAATATATCAGCTACCTCATGAAGTGGAGTTTTATCACACTAGTTGGAGATGGAAAGGCTTTGATAGAATGTAGATTTTAGCTATTTGAGCTTGGAAAAAGACTTATATAATTAGTGTTCTAAAAATTTCAAAAAGTACATTTGTTTATGACTACTTTAGTAGAAAAACTGAGGATTAAGTATGTGGTCAGATTTTGTTGGTTTGATATGGCTAAAGCCAATAACTTCCAAAACAAGGATCTTGTCCAGGTCTACTCATTTTGTGTTTAACAACTTTACATGGCATATTTGCAAATGAATCAATTAATTTCATGTATTTTTGTGTCTTATGCCCTTGACTATTTATTAATTGAATAGTTTGGGTTACATTTTTTGTAGAAATGTAATTAACAAGTTAGAAGTGTGTGTAGTTACTATATGTTCTGTTTGGTCATTTATTTATTTTTTAAAGAGATTATCTTTAAATTTTTGTTATAGGAGTACAAGAATGAAACTACATGCAGTTTCTTCATGCCCAGGGAACATGAGAGTATTTCCTATTTATTTTTTTTTATAGGAGTACAATAAAATTCGTTTATTAATTTGTAAAATATTTTTATGATGTAACTATCTAATCCTAATCTTGTAAATTAATTGCTAAATTTATAGTTTTAACAAAATAATATTTTTTTAATTAATTGATTTGTAACATTTGTTAGAGTATTAAAAAATAATTTATTGGGAGAGAAAAAGAAATAAATTATATTATTAAATTTTATATTAAATATGTCTACTTAAGGGTAAATTTAATAAACATGCCTTAGAATATGATATTTCATTTCCTTTTTTCTTTCCTTATTCACTTTAATCATCTAAACAAGTGGAAAAAAACCCTCTTCCTTTCTTCTCCTCATCTGGAGGATCATGTTTTTCATTGACCTGATTCATGGTTTTCCATTCTAAAACTTTCTTGTGATTCCAAACACCAGAAAATGGTGTAGATATTTTCCTAAAAGGATCGATCATGTTTCCCGAAACAAAGGCAACCTAAAATTCAAGTACTTAACTTTTTTTTTTTCCTTGAAATAGTTCGCGATCAATAGTGTTCACCTAAATATCTATTTTTTTTTTTCTGACCTTTTTATATCTAATGAGAAGTGAGAACAAGATACTGCAATTTGCATAAAAAAAAAGAAAAAAGAAAAGGAGATTCTATAATTAAACACATAATAACTTATTAACCTTTAATTAGTTAGTCAAATGGCCAAAATTATCATTTTGTTACTAATAAGGTATGGGAATAATGGGATAGAAGGTAAAAAAAATAGCCTTAAGGTTAAATGCGGCTCCACTGAATTAAAGCTCTCCTCTAATAACCATCATAATTGATTACAAATAAAAAGGAAGTAGTAATATTATATGGTTAATTTTCGGAGTAATCATAAGGTTTAGAACCTGCCAATGGCTCAAACGAAAAAAGAAACTGCCAATGCCAAACGCGGATATATATACAGTATGGGTTAATGAGTTGATTATATGTTGGTCATGGTTGTAACTCAAATTTGGACACTATTTTATTTTGTCCCACATCAAGTACTGACCATGTGCCTGCACTTCAGTGTATAGAAAAGCTGGAAGTGAATGAAGATGCGACACAAAGCAATCTTATCTATCGTCGTTCATATTTTATGGAAAACGACACGTCAGTTTCTCACATGGAAAACGACACTATGTGAGAAACTTCTGCATACATTTTGGATGCTTTCAGATGATGATCAAATAATTTAATATATTTATTTTTTGCCTGAATAATTCAATATTTTTACTACTATTATATATGCTAGGTGTACACTACAGTGTATAGAAAAGCTGGAAGTGAATGAAGATGCGACACAAAGCAAAACATGTCAGCTGATGTACGTCTCTTGTCATCTCAGTGGTACTATGTTACAACTCCTAAAAGTGACGTTTACAAAAAAAAATTGATGTGTGCTGGTCTTTGACAGCTTTTGCATCATTTATTGATTGTTAAAAGATTAAGTACCAGTTTGAATGGAAAATAAGGAAAATATAAATAATTAAAAATTTAACTAAAAGTTTTTAAAATTTACAAAAATTACTCAACTTTATTAAATTGGTGCCTTAATCTAATATCAAAATGATGAATTAGTAGAGTTAATATTTAAATTTAATTAGATGAACTTAAAATTTTATAATTTATATTTATTAACCTATTAAATAAGAAAGGAGAAATATTATAAAATAACTTAAATAAAAATAATTATTTTAATCATGTATTAGTGATTACTTAAATTTTTATATGACACATAATTATTTTGTAATTTTTAATAGTTAATGTATGATTATTAGAAACATGATGATTATTTATTAGTTGTTATATAATATTGTAAATAGTTATGAATCATAAAAGTATAATTGTATACTATAAATTAAATTAAATATAACTTTAAAATTTATTTAATATTTTTTGTTTAAGTTTCTTAATAATACTTTTTTTTAAATTATGTAAAAATTAAATAGCGTAAAATAAATATTCTTCTAAAATCTATTACCATAGCATTTGTTGATTTTGCTCTTTGGCCAACTATGAAGGCTTTGTCCTCACCTTATAAAATAAGCATTTTTTTTTTTCATATTGGGTAAAAAGAATTCTATTCATTTTATTCATAACATTATATAAAATTTGTGGTCATAAATTTAAAGTCTCTTATCTTAGAAATATTCATTTTTTTTTTATGTGAAAGACTCATTAATCTGATGAGTCTTATTTAATCTTCAACTTGGGTAATTGGGTTAGTTGATGTCTTAAAAAAGATGGTCATTCAAAATTTTCCAATTAGGAGTTAGTATGCAGTGTCTTTTGAATAGTTAAATAGTTCTAGTTTTATAGTGACTATGCAATGCATTTTTCGATGTTTAAAAATAACCATTTATATTATTATATAATAGTTGTTGTCACACTATGAAAATCAAGTGATTATAGACTTGATATGTAATTACCAATTCATTTACATTTAATTTTTTTTAATGTAATTGTTAAAGAGTCAAGTTGTCATCTTGGTCAAAATACTTAGAGAGTTTGAAGGGTATGGAATTGAATGAATCATAAAGAAAATGGAAAAAAGAAAAGGGAGAAGAAGTTATCTTCTCCTTGTTTCAATGTTTATGTTAGAAAGAGAGAGAAGCTACATTCTCCTGGTTTGGGAGTTAAAGTGAAAATGAAGGAGAATAGATAAATTATAAAACTAAAATTTTAATATATTATTTATTTTTAAATTTTGAAAATAACTTAAGGGATATGATAAGAATTTCATAATTTTTTTTAAAATATTTCATTTCATTGCCTCCATCCTAATTTAGGGTGAATAAATTTGAGGGCTTAAAGAAATGTAATAGAATATGATCCTTTTTCTATTTCATTAATTCATCTTACTTAAAAATCTTTTAGACACTAAAATGTTACTATTTCCACTTTAATTTTTATCTCTTTATCTCTGTTCCATTTGTCCAAACATAATATTAAACTTTAGCTATATTCATATTTCAACTTGGAAAGAAAAAAATTAGTGAAAAAAAACTTAAGTAGTTGCTCAGTTGGTTAAATTGATAAATCCCTCCCCCCCAACCCCCAATATTGATAACACTAGAAAGAAATTAGAGCCTTGAACTTTGTCAAACACTAGAAAGAAATTAGAGCCCTTGAACTTTGTCAAACACTAGAGAAATTAGAGCCTTTGAACTTTGTCAAACACTAGAAAGAAATTAGAGCCTTGAACTTTGTCAAATTAAATACATAGGATAGTTGAATTTTCAAATGAAATTATATAATAATTGCAGAAAAATATAAGTAGAAAAAAGATTCATTCACATATTGATTACCCATGGTACAACATCTTTTCCTCTTCACTCCTGGACTATGTGATAGATCATCACATAAATAATCTCATATTCANAATATAAGTAAAAAAGATTCATTAACATATTGATTACCCACGGAACAACATCTTTTCCTCTTCACTCCTGGACTATGTGATAGATCATCACATAAATAATCTCATATTCATAAATGATCTCAAGTTGGGCAGTTTTTGTAAATTTTAAAAGCTTTCAGTCAAATTTTTAATTATTTAAACTTTCTTTATTTTCCACTCAAATCCATACTCAATCTTTTAAAAACCAACTGCAAAAGCTGCCAAAAGACCAACACACGTCAATTTTTTTTTGTAAACGTCACTTTCAAAGGGTGTAGCATAACACCCCCCCTCTACCAATTTCACGTGAGTAGATATGTCATAAGTCATATGTCCTCATTGTCCGTAAACCATTTCACGTGAGTGGATATCCCATAAGTCCCCATTCAGAGAAACTTTTGCTGAATGCAGCTAGCATGGCATGAGCCATCAACATGGACTTTTATGCTTGCGTTTGCACCTACGTCAACGCACCCAAACACGAACCTAATGAGTGGTCCACACAAAGTTTGGGCCACAAACTCACTACTTCACATGCGCCACTTCTTTAACAAGATATTATATACATCAGATTTGAACGCGTTTCCATGAACACAGTAATTACAATCATCTTTAGTACACTTTTTACGTAGTCTTGCAGACATGGCCATTCAATATAAAAATTAATTATAAAAAAATGACTAATTAGATTAATTCTAAGGATAAGGACGCCAACTTCTAATTTTGTTTTTTCATAAAAAAGACAGTCAGGTAGAGAGCTCATGCTAGACGTATGTCACGTATCGTATGAAATGATTAAAATATTTTTAATTATTAAGTGATTATTATAAAGTGTGTGATTATTATGATTAAATATAAATAAATAATCATATATATAAATAAAATAATTTTATAATATATAATAAATATTTTAATTATTTTATACCGTGTGTCATGAACTTGCTTAAAAACTAGGTGTTAAAGGTACCTAACTAAAACCAAAGAATAATTTTCTTTTAATTTTAATTATTAAATTATTGATTTTTTTTTTTTCATTATATGTGGCCTTGATTTGTTCTAAATTACCTAAACTCTTTATTACAAAATTATATGGATTGAATTATTGATTAATTATAACTTATTAGTTTACTTAAATAGCTATTGAGGGATAAACACACTTGTGGATAAAAATAGATCTTCTAAGGTTTTAACTAAACTCTATCGCTTATGACGTACACAAGCTAGCTTGGATGATGGGAAAAGTTTAATATATCATGAGGTTGGGAATCAACTTATAATCGGGTTTAAGCCCATATAGTTGAGTGTATTGGATACAGTTTAGGGCTTGGTAACCGTAAGCCCATGATGGGTAGAAATTGAAGTGAATGAAATTAAATAAATTGAATAAAATGGATGGAGGCATCACTTATCAATTTGAAATGCAATTAGACACATCTAAAATTTACTTTACCAGAGTTTGAGTGTGTGTGTTGATTATGTATAAGGAATGTATTAGTATTCCACCAAAATTGTTATACATAAATTATTCAGAACGCAAAATAATTTCACTTGACAAGTCCAGATGGGACCTCAAGTGAGTTTGATTTGATTTTATGGGCTAAAATTAAAAGAGGTCATTTTTAGACAAAAATAATAATTTTATGGCAAAGAATGAGTAAAAGTTAGCATTCTTCATATATATATATATATATATATATTAATTAGACGTACTTGAGTCGTACCTGCACTAGTAAATTTTTAGAAATTGATGCTTTGATGCACCTGCACTCGAATTCGCACTCAAATTCGCATGTGAATTATGTGATCTAGGACGTGACAATTGGAAGTAATCTTATATTTATGAAAGAGTATAAAGTCTTGCAGCGAAAATTATTTGGGTCTCTAAAATATAAAAATATCTTAAATTGACATACATAAATAAGTTAAGAATATTAATGTCTAAAATTTGACTTATTATAAACACAATCATAAAATTTCAACCGTTTGTGTAAATATTTTATTTTCATCACCGGTGTTTCAAATAATAACTATTTATTTCATATAAACATTCATTGATGATACTTAAGACTTTTTTTGTTGACAGGTCCTTCAACAAAAAATTTAATATCTAACAAAGTTTATGTGCACGACTACATGTATAAAAACTGTGTATGCAAAGGATAAAAAAAATTTACTTTCACGAAACAAAAAGGTAAAGTGGAACATTTTTTTTTATGAGAGTAAAGTAGAACATTTTGAAGCTAGATTTTGTAAATTTAAGAGATTTTTAATAGAAATTTTATACAATATAATTAATTATTTATTTGGTTAACCTAATTTATAATAATAATAGTTGCATATAATTTCAAGTCAAACTTTAGCATAAGTGCAAAAACTTCTTTATCTTGGTTAACAAAAAAGTTAAAGTAAGGCCATGCAAACTCCAAGCGCGTCTTACATCCATCTTTTGTGTTGATTTCATTTTAAATGTTTTTAAGTCACACCAATGTTTTTCTAACCTCTAACTTCATCATTGTAACCAGCGGCATTTCTTCAAAATCTTCCCTTTCTAATTCTTTTTTGTTTTCCCTTTCTTTTATAGAGTTAAGAGCTGGGACAATATTTGTATTAATTGGAGGCATTATAAAAAATAGTTGTCAAATAAAATTGAAAATGGAGATCAAGTTGATTGAGAGACAAAGGCTACTGTTTTAGTATTAATATAAGAACTGAAATTCTGGAGTTCACAATTACCTAAATTGCTAAATCCTATTCTATCATGAATCGATTCAATCAAAAAACTTAGAATCGAATCAACCTAAAAATTTAAGTTATTAAGTAAAGACTTATAAATTATTTTATATCTAACATGCTCTTACACACAAAAACCCTTTGATTCCATGTTAAAAATAGATTCAACTCAAAAATTTAAGCTATTAAGTGAAGACCCATAAATAATTTTATATCTAACATATTTAACAAAAGAAAAAAGTGATGAGTTTGTACGAATTACTCATGACAAAAAGATTAAATAATTTTTGTGCACTTTACCTTCTCTACTTTCTCTCTATCGTTCTCTTTCTCTCCTGCCCTCACTTCTCTTTGCTTTTTGTGTTTTTATTATTTAATTCTGATTTTTTTTAATCAATTGAATGGGGGAAGGAGATTGGAGAAGTGGGAAGAAATTCAAGAAAAGGGGAATCCCCATGGGTTGAATAGGAGGAGTTGGGCTCATGGGCTGATTAATTTATTGTTTTGGGTTTAGATTAACTAAAGCAATTTTATAAAGGAATGAGATTGCAGATCTTGTATTAAATTTTATTTGCTCTACTCTACGGGTCAA
>QAOA01007083.1:276934-309246 GCA_003255065.1 Cercis canadensis
AAATCCTTGGCTGTGCACAATACAGGTATGACATTCATTCCAACACATAAAAGGAATCTGTTGTTAAACCATGTGTTGCATGTGCCTAAAATAACTGCCAATTTGGTGAGTGTTCAAAAACTATGTCAAGATAATGCTGCCTATGTGGAATTTCATCCTTCTTGCTTTCTTGTGAAGGATCAGAAAACCAAGCGGGTGTTGCTCCAAGGCAAGCTTGACCAAGGAATGTATAAAGTCATGACAGCAATGGTGTCTGACCAAGAATGTTCTGCTCATAACACTAGAGCTTTTCAAGTTTTTAGTTTGGATGCTGTAAAACATAAAGTTGATTTACAGTTGTGGCATAATAGACTAGAAGTTGATTTACAGTTGTGGCATAATAGACTAGGGCACCCTACCACTGAAGTAGTAAATAGGGTTATGTCCCATTGTCACTTACCTAGTTTTAAAAACAATAATACACCAGTTTGCAGCTCCTGTCAATTGGCCAAAAGCCACAAGTTGCCATTTGTAAAGTTTGTTTCAAGAGCAATAAAGCCTTTTGAATTAGTACATGCTGATCTGTGGGGTTCACCTTCTTGCTCTTCTGTAAATGGAGCATGTTATTTCTTACTGCTCATTGATGATTTTACTCGTTTTTCATGGATTTATCTACTCAAGTCTAAATCAGAAACATTACACATGTTTCAGAATTTTCAAAGCATGGTAGAAAGACAGTTTGACTGCAAGATTAAGACACTTCAGTCTGATTTTGGAGGGGAATTTATTGCCTTTGATAAATTAGTTAAAACCCTTGGCATGCAACACAGGTTCTCTTGTCCATATATACCAGAACAAAATGGTATAGTGGAAAGGAAAAATAGGCATGTGGTAGAGACAGGTCTTTCATTGCTCATTACTGCTGGTATGCCAACCAACTATTGGCCTTTTGCTTTCCAAACAGCAGTATATCTCATTAATAGGCTTCCTACAGCAGTACTGCAGCATCAGTCTCCCTATGAACTATTATATCACAAGGTTCCAGTGTTTACTCAAATTAAGACCTTTGGCTGCCTATGTTTTCCATACCTTAGGCCATATCGTGTTCATAAGCTAGAAACCAGGTCTGCCTCATGCTGTTTTTTGGGTTACAGTAACAAACACAAAGGATTTTTGTGTTTAAATATGGAATCCAAGAAGATTTATATCTCTAGGCATGTTGTCTTTGCTGAATCCATGTTTCCTTTTCAGTCTCTTTCATCTGCAGTACCTGATGATCTTTCAGCATGTCAAATACCTGTCATTCTTCCTTCTGCTCAAAATGCACCAATGGCTCACAGCAACCCAATTCACAATCCTTCCCCTATTTCCACTGCTGCTAGTTTACCTCTTCAAAATTCCTCTTTTGATGCCAATATACAGTCATCACCAGTGCCTACATCAAGACCTCATTCACCATTTTCTGGTTCAGTTTCAGAATCCCCTACCTTGTCCTCTCCTGTTGTACCACTTCCCACCAGAATGGTTACAAGAAGTCAGAATGGCATTTTTAAACCAAAAGCATATACTTCTGCTTATCTCTTAAAATCTGTGGAACCCTCTACCTATACACAAGCAGCTACATCATCTCATTGGGTTACTGCTATGGAAAAAGAATTCTCAGCTTTGCAAGCAAACAACACTTGGGAACTTGTGTCCTGCCCAAGTCATAAGAATATTGTAGGTTGTAGATGGGTTTACAAGTTGAAGTATAAGGCAGATGGTACTATTGAGAGATATAAGGCTAGGTTGGTGGCTCAGGGGTTCACCCAAACATATGGAATTGATTTCTTTGAGACTTTCAGTCCAGTAGTGAAACCAGCTACCATCAGAATTGTTCTTACCATTGCCATCTCCAAGGGTTGGCCTATTCAGCAGCTTGATGTCAATAATGCATTTCTCAATGGAGATCTCCATGAAGAGGTTTATATGAAACAACCCCAAGGTTTTGAAGATTCTCAATTTCCCCACCATGTGTGCAGACTTAGAAAAGCTTTATATGGTCTTAAACAAGCTCCTAGAGCTTGGTTTACAAAGCTCAAAGTGACCTTGCTGCAATGGGGTTTCAAATCTACTCTCTCTGACAGCTCTCTCTTTGTTTTTCATTCTGCTTCAGCAGTGCTTTACCTACTGGTATATGTGGATGATATCATTCTTACTGGTTCTAGCTTGCCGCTTATCCAAACTCTTGTTACACATCTCAATTCTACGTTTTCTTTGAAAGATTTGGGTTCTCTACATTACTTTCTGGGTGTTGAAGTCTCTAGGCATGGTACTTCTCTTCACTTGAATCAAACCAAGTATGTGTCTGATTTATTGCACAAAGCTGGACTTGCGAATGCTAAGCCTGCTGTCACTCCTATGGTTAGTTCTCAGGTTCTTTCTATCACTGATGGCCAACCTCTGGCTCAGCCCTTTCACTATCGTAGCCTAGTGGGAGCATTACAATATTGCACCATCACTCGTCCAGATATTGCTTATGCAGTGAATAAGTTGTGTCAATTCATGAGCAGGCCTACTGATGTACATTTGCAAGTTGCTAAGCGTGTTCTTAAGTATCTCAAAGGGACTCACACTCATGGTCTTACTCTTTGTCAGTCCTCTACCTTGCCTCTGCTTGCTTATTCAGATTCTGACTGGGCTGGCTGTCCAGATGACAGACGCAGCACCAGTGATCATGCTATCTTCTTTGGAGCTAGCTTGATCTCATGGTCCTCAGGAAAACAGAAGGTTATGGCTCGCTCTAGTGCTGAGGCTGAGTATCGCGCCTTAGCAAATGCCACTTCAGAACTGATATGGTTACAGTCTCTCCTGACAGAGCTTCACCATCCTCTTCTTACTGCTCCCTTGCTGTTATGTGACAACTTAAGTGCTACTTTCCTTGCTGCCAACCCTGTACTTCATGCTCGTACAAAGCATATTGAAATTGATTGTCACTTTGTAAGGGAAAAGCTGCTAAATAAAACTCTCAAGCTTTGTCATGTGCCTGCCACAGATCAGTTGGCAGATATGCTAACCAAGCCATTGCCAACCAAGGCTTTTCTGTCCAATCGCACCAAACTCACTATTCTTCCTAGACTTGTGAGTTTGAGGGGGGATGTTAAATAGAAGTTACAAACAGATTATGATGGAGGAGGATGATCACTGCCAAGTCATATTGCCACCTCAGCACTTATCAGAATCAGTCAAAGTTAGAGTCAAAGTTAGTTAGTGCCATGCTAAGTTAGTTACGATTCAGTTTTCAGATTAGTTAAGCAACAGCTGTACTATGTACAAGCTTCTGGAAGAAGATTAATCGTGCACTTATATATATTGGATGTAGTACAATTCAGATGTAATTAATTTCATTCAATCAAAGTTTGATTCAGAATACACAAATCATTTTGTTTTCAGTTCTATCTTTTCTCTCTGCATAACTTCTCTTCTCTGCATAACTTTCTTTGCTTCTGTTGTTCATTAACTTCTCTGATTCTTCATTATCAATTCTGCTATGCTTTGCTCATCTTCATCTTGCCTTGTTGTGTTCATCACTGAGATGTTATGATCCACCTGCACCTTCAAAGGAGTCTGCAATTATAACAAAGGCAACCTAAAATTCAAGTACTTAACCTTTTTTTTCTCCTTGAAATAGTTCATAATCGATAGTATTCACTTAAATATCTATTTTTTTCTGACCTTTTTACATCTAATGAGAAGTGAGAACGAGATACTACAATATGCACAAAAAAAGATTCTATAATTAAACATGTAATAACTTATTTATAACCTTTAATTAGTTAGTCAAATGGTGAAAATTATCATTTTGTTACTAATAAGGTATGGGATAGAAGATAAAAAATAGCCTTAAGGCTAGATGCGACTCCACTGAATTAAAGCTCTCCTCTAATAACCATCATAATTGATTACAAATAAAAAAGAAGTAGTAATATTATATGGTTAATTTTCGGAGTAATCATAAGGTTTAGAACCTGCCAATGGCTCAAACGAAAAAAGAGACTGCCAATGCCAAACGCGGATATATATAGAGTATGGGTTAATGATTTGATTATATGTTGGTCATGGTTGTAACTCAAATTTGGACACTATTTTATTTTGTCCTACATCAAGTACTGACCATGTGCCTGCACTTCAGTGTATAGAAAAGCTGGAAGTGAATGAAGATGCGACACAAAGCAATCTTATCTATCGTCGTTCATATTTCATGGAAAACGACATGTCGGCTGATATACGTCTCTTGTCTCTATCCCATTTCATGTGAGTAGATATGTCATATGTCCTCATTCAGAGAAACTTTTGCTGAATGCAGCTAGCGTGGCATGAGCCATCAACATGGACTTTTATGCTTGCATTGGCAGCTACGCCAACGCACCCAAACACGAACCTAACGAGTGGCCCACACAAAGTTTGGGCCACAAACTCACTACTTCACATGCGCCACTTCTTTAACAAGATATTAGATACATCAGATTTGAACGCGTTTCCATGAACACAGTAATTACAATCATCTTTAGTACACTTTTTACCTAGTCTTGCAGACATGGGCATTCAATATAAAAATTAATTATAAGAAAATGACTAATTAGATTAATTCTAAGGGTAAGGACGCCAAGTTCCAATTTTTTTTTCCTTAAAAAAAGACAATCAGGTAGAAAGCTCGTGCTAGACACATCGTATAAAATAATTAAAAGTATATGTGTAGTTTATATTTATAAAGTGTGTGGTTATTATGATTAAATATAAATAAATAATCATATATATAAATAAAATCATCTTATAATATTTAATGAATATTTTAATTATTTTATATAGTGCATTATGAACTTGCTTAGAAAGTAGGTGCTAAGGCACCTAACTAAAACCGAAGAATAATTTTCTCTTAATTTTAATTATTCAATTTTTTTTTTTCATGCAGCCTTAGATTTCTTATAAATTACTTAAACTCTTTATTACAAAACTGTATGGCTTGAATTATTGATTAATTATAAGTTATTAGTTTACTTAAATAGCTATTGAGGGATAAACACACTTGTGGATAAAAATAGATCTTCTAAGGTTTTAAGTAAACTCTATCACTTATGACGTACACACGCTAGCTTGGATGATGGGAAAAGTTTAATATATCATAAGGTTGGGAATCAACTTATAATCGGGTTTAAGCCCATATAGTTGAGTGTATTGGATACGGTTTAGGGCTTGGTAACCGTAAGCCCATGATGGGTAGAAATTGAAGTGAATGAAATTAAATAAACTGAATAAAATGGATGGAGTCATCACCTATCAATTTGAAATGCAATTAGACACCTATAAAATGTACTTTACCAGAGTCTGAGTGTGTGAGTTGAATATGTATAAGGAATGTATTAGCATTCCACGAAACTTGTTCCACCTAAATTATTCGGAACGCAAAATAATTTCACATGACATGTCTATATGGGAACTCAAGTAAGTTTGATTGAATTTTATGGGTTAAAAATAAGGTTTAAATATATTGTAAGTTCGACGAATTTTGAATTAAGTTTTTATAATATAGTTTTTTTTTTCTCTCTTTTAGAGTCTTTATATTTTGAATTTTTTTTAATTGGGTCCCTTCCGTTACTCTAAATTATAAATTTGTTAGTTTAATGCTCATATGACAAACAACTTGTCTATATAGCAATAAAAGAAGCATATGTGGCACCAAAGTGGTACAAAAATTATCACTACATCATCTATCATTTTCTTTCATTCTCTTTTTACTTTGGCAATTTGTGTGCCACTTTAGCGCTACATTAACTTCTTTTATTGTCATATAAATAAGTTATTTGTCATGTAAGTACTAAACTAATGAGTTTATAATTTGGGGTAACGATATGAACTCAATTAAAAAAAATTTAAACTATAAAGACCTCAAAAGAGAAAAAAAAATTATAGAGACTTGATTTAAAATTTGTTTAAACTATAAGGACCTGTAATATATTTAAAGCTAAAAATAAAAAGAAGTCATTTTTAGAAAAAAAAAATAATTTAAAAAATTAAAGAAAGACAGAAATTTAAAAGAACTAGGAATTTAAGTGGGCCAATCCACCTCGGTTAAGGCCGATCAAATTTCAAGTGGGCCTGATTCGATTTTATGAGTAAAAATAATAAATAAAAAAGTTTTCTAAAAAAGTAAGGCAAATTGATATAAAAAAAATTATTTATCCAAAATATTTATTGAAATTGAGCACTTTGCAAATTATTTATACAAATATTGCACTTTGGATAATACTACATTGGAAAATTGCGAGTGTGATGCTACACTAGAGTAGTGTGACTCTATTTTCTAATAAATTGAAAAAGGCAGTCAAGCTATTTAAGAAGTGGCCTAACACTTGAGAAAATGATACTCCAAAGTAGCATGACACTAGTCACGTTATAGTAGTGAGACACTCATAAAAATGTTACTTTTTTGTGTTGCATGACCATATTTGTCTTGAAAACTATATCATTTATATAAATAGTTTGTAAATTGTTCAATTTTATTAAATAGTTAAAAAAAGTGTATTTTTTTTTGTCAATGAACCGAAAAGTAATTTTAAAAACAAAGAAAGACAAAAATTTAGAAAAATGAGGAATTTAAGAAAAAGGTTGATAGTTCTCCATTAATCAAGTTTTCTAAGAGGTCGGATAAATCTACTTCAACTAATTTCAATTTTAAAAAAACAAACAAAGAATGTAAGATGCAATGCAACCCTAACTAATTTTAATCTTTCTTAGGAAGAAAATTAAGATACTTCTAAATAGCAATTAAGACCTAATTTAGATCTACATGTNAGCGTGACTCTACTTCCTAATAAATTGAAAAAGCCAGTCAAACTATTTAAGAAGTGGCCTAACACTTGAGAAAATGATACTCCAAAATAGCATGACACTAGTCACGTTATATTGGGAGTAGTGAGACACTCATAAAAATGCTACTTCCTTGTGTTGCATGACCATATTTGTCTTGAAAACTATATCATTTATATAAATAGTTTGTAAATTGTTCAATTTTATTAAATAGTTAAAAAAAAGTGTATTTTTTTTTTTGTCAATGAACCGAAAAGTAATTTTAAAAACAAAGAAAGACAAAAATTTAGAAAATTGGGAATTTAAGAAAAAGGTTGATAGTTCTCCATTAATCAAGTTTTCTAAGAGGTCGGATAAATCTACTTCAACTAATTTCAATTTTAAAAAAACAAACAAAGAATGTAAGATGCAATGCAACCCTAACTAATTTTAATCTTTCTTAGGAAGAAAATTAAGATACTTCTAAATAGCAATTAAGACCTAATTTAGATCTACATGTTGGTAACTTAAAGCATACAAAATTGATTACTTGAATTTTGAAAGAGACTAATTGCTGAAAGGAAAACCCTAGATCATGTTCTTAAGGGGAGATCTACTTACCTGAACGCCTTTGAAAGACTATAATCTACCCTTGAACTTCTCCCTTCCTCCTCCAGAGCCCTCTCCCAGCTTCTAGTTGAATAGCACTTTGCCTCCTTTTTCTATAACTCCTTCTAACCGAGCAAGGCTTAGCCTCTTCTAGAACTCATTCTAGTTGAGCAAAAAGCTTTGCCTCCTCTCCATCGACACACTTGGGCGCCTTTTTGACAGCAACTTTCCTTTAGACACACTTGGGTGTCTCTCTCCTCTCTTTAGGTATTGTCTATGTTCCCTGGGGACCTGACGAAGGTCTTATTTATAATAGGCCTACAGGGACACGTCTAGAATTAGAAAATCTGACCTTAGAGTGCACATCAAGTAAAATACCAAGTTTTGGAAAATTGAAATAGTTATGGTGCGGAAAACTCAAGGGCCTATTAGTTCAGTGCTAGGAAACACGACACGAACATGGGCCTTTTGACCAAATTAAGGTAGTACATAATCTTATTTACCAATCTAAGGTACTTTTTAACATAATTACAGGAATAATATAATTTTTTAATACTGAAAAAAAAAAGAAAGCTGATGCGGGCGGGCCCACCGGACATGCCATTAGGCTAGTGGAGTTTCTTCAAAGGACATGCCATAGGCTGTGGAGTTTCTCACGGGCGGGCCCACCAGACATACCATTAGGCTAGTGGAGTTTCTTCAAGGGACATGCCATTTGGCTGACGACATGTCTCCAAGGGACATGCCACAGCTCTAACGGCACGTCCGTTTTGTCTTCCTCCGGCCTCTGCTCTCATGTGGGTCCTATCTATGCCAAATGGCATCACACAGTCAGCAGCTGACACACACAATGGGTGAATGGGACAAAAGCGGACACGCCGTGGGGCCCATGGCGTGTCTTGCTGTGACGTGCCGCGTGGCTACCGGCGTGTCCGGTGGGCCCCGCGCATGTCAGCTTTTTTTTTTTTTCAATTTTAAAAAATTATATTATTCCTGTAATTATGTTAAAAAGTTTCCTAGATTGGTAAATAAGATTGTGCACTACCTTAATTTGGTCAAAAGGCCCACCAACATGAGACACCAGAAATTGTAAAAAATGTAAGACATGATATATATATATATATATATATATATATATATAAAGAGAGCAAGTAAGACAAAGAAAGAAAGTAAGTCAACAAAACATTTAACGATAGAGTGCAGAAGAAAAAGTATGGAACATGCAAAATATTTAATGATTTGGAATGAACAGTATGAATAGTAATGAACAGTACTATAAATAATACGAACAATACCGTGAATAGTATGAACAGTATTTCCAAATAAAATGAAAGTTAGTATTGCGGTAGTCTTTCAGAAAAAAACAGAAAAGAGATTATGAATGACATGAAAGAGAAATTAGTCTGGCGATAATTCTTCAGAAAGCAGGAAAGAAATGATGAATGCAAATTTTTAAAATTAAATTTGGTATTAAACAAGATAAGATTTACAAATTTTGAAGTTCTTTTACAATTTTAAAACTTGCTTTAAAATCAAGTATATGTATATGCATGTATGTAGTGTGTTTAAAATTAAGTAGATTTATATTTTATTAAAATATTAAACATTTACATCATATTATCTTATAAAAAATATGGTTATAAACTTTATCTGTATGAAATATTAATATGTCTTTCAAAATAAATACGATTACAAGGGACATTATTTAAATTTTTTAAGTTATCTATTATTTTTAACCAAAAAAAACATTTTTTTTCAAAAAAATGGAAAAAAATGGCAAGTTATGTCCATCACGTGTACTTGCCAAAAAATATTATTATTTTTTATTTAAACACATCCATATGCGTGTTAGACACACGTGGTGGTTGTCTCAATGTCCACAAAATGTTGGACATGCGGCCCAAAACTGTCGTGTCCGTGCTTTATAGGTTCAGTGAGAGTTGTTTGGCCTAAATCATGTATGTTTAGACCTTTCTATGCGTTTGGCTTGTTTTTACTTATTTTATTTTTATGTTTTCCTTTTAAAAGCCTGAATTTTTTCCAAATATATCCTTATAAAAAAGTTGAAGGGTCCAAAAAGTTATTTTACATTTAGGTGTTAAAATAGGGTGTATACAGTATGCTATTAAAAAATTTCATCTTTTCAAAAACTTAAATATCCTTTTAAAAATTGTGACTGAATTTTTTTTAAAATCTAAATTTTAAAATAATTTTTTCAAATTAGCTACTAAAACAGAAAAAAACGATCAAATACTCCTGAGTGAAATTAATAAGTTCCTCATCAGCCCGTATTTAGCAATGGCTATAATAACGCACCTATTTACCCATATTTTGTCTGGTTTTCAACCTATATAATTTATATTAAAAATTATTTTATGTCATATTTTTGAACCTTTTAATTCGTATAAACACTAATTTTTTTCATGAATTTATATTTGGTACATTGTCGATAGAATTTAAAGTTTACAAAAGCAGGTTGATTTATATATACATTTTTTTTTGTAATAAACACTTCATAAAAACTATCTTAATAATAATGACCTATTAGATAGTTTATTATGATTAATTTTAACAACAAAATACCATAAAAAATGATCAAATTAGAATTTATATTTATAATTAATCATGACTGTTGATTTTATGTTCTTATGATTTTTGTATGAACATTTTGGAATATAAAAATATCTTAAATTGAGATACATGAATGAATAGGTTAAGAATATTGATGTTTAAAATTTGGCTTGTTATAAACATAACTATAAAATTTCAGTCCCTTGTGTAAATATTTTACCTTTCACCGCTGATGTTTCAAATAATAACTATTTATTTTAATAAACATTCATTTATGATACTTAAGACTCTTTTGCTGACAGGTCCTTCAATAAATAGTTTAACATCTAACAGAGTTTACGTGCACGACTACATGTATAAGAACTGTGTATGCAAAGGAAAAAAAATAAAAGAATTTAATTTCACGAAAAAAAGGTAAAGTGGAACAAATTTTTTATTTTTTATTTTTTATTTTTATGAGAATAAAGTAGAACTTTTTGAAGCTAGATTTTGTAAATTTAAGAGATTTTTAATAAAAACTGTATACATATCATTAATTATTTATTTAGGTAACATTTTATAATAATATTAATTACTTGCATATCATTTCAAGTCAAACTTTAGCATAACTGTAGAAGCTTCTTCATCTAGGTTAACAAAAAAGTTAAAGTAAGGCCATGCAAAATCCAATGTTTTTAAGTCACACCAATGTTTTTCTAACGTCTAACTTCATCATTATAACTAGCGGCATTTCTTCAAAATCTTCCCTATCTAATTCTTTTTATTTTTTCTTTCTTTTATAGAGTTAAGTGCTGGGACAATATTAGGGATCAAAGACTTCAATATTACAAATCTCAATCTTAATTCCGTAGTTACTAGTTAGGGTAGTTTTTTTTACTAATATTTTTTCTGAATGGGCAAAGAGGAAAGAGGGAGCAGCGGGCTCCACCAGTTTCCCAAGATGGAGAGTTGTAATGGTGCTGAAATATGAAATGGCGTCACTCCTCATTCTTAGCTTCACTGTGCCGCATTTTGGAAAATTGTGACACTACTAAGTGTTGTAATTACTCAAATAGCGACATTACACAGTGCAGAGATTCTGCATTCATGGTCCGAGTCCTGCATGGTGGAGAAAAGAGATATTTTTTCATCTGCAATAGAAGAGACTCACTTTTTCAATCTGAAGAGAGATTTTTCTCATTTGTGCATCTTTCAAATCTTCTGTTTCATTCTGTCACATAATTCAACAAACAAAGAAAAGAGAGCATAAACCAGTGCCTCTAGAAAAATTGAAGGAGGAATATCACTTTCGCTTTCACATATAATTTGGAGTCAAGCATCAGAAAGTCATGATCCTGACCTTAAAAACTGCACATGAGTATGTCATTGTTTCATCCAACAAGAGAGCAAAGAACTCATTGCTCTAATAAAAAAAGAAAAAAAAAAAAGAACAGTTAGCTTTTGCTACCATAGAGCATAGTTTTAGCACAGAATAAATCATAAAAGGAAAGGAAACATAAGATCAATAGAGAAGGGATCCTACATGTTAGCCTCAAGGTTTCATAACCTATTTTAATGCTAAAAATTACCCAAGGTTTATGGTTGATTATGCAGGATGACACTAACCCATTAACCAAATTTTGTGAGTTTGTGGTGTATATGACAGGTTTATCTAAGTAATCATTGGATCTCTCTCTTTCCCTGTACTTCTTAATTTCTGCACTAATATTTCTGCTACTACTCTTGTTATTTCTTTATATGGTTTAAGTTTCTGTCATTGATCTTGGATTTGTGTTATCTGGTTTAACTTCATCTTGTTTCTGGTTATTTGATTGTATTGTTTTCAATTGTTATCTTGTTGGTTGGTTGGTGCTCTCTCATTTGAACTGATTTGTTAATGGTTTGATATGATTACTTAAGATTTGATCTTTCATAGTTACTATGTTCTCTGCTCTTCTAACAAGTTCTGTTTGAATTTGTTCAATCTGGTCTGCAATTTTGGCCAACAAGTTTTTCTAAAACTTGTTCATGCTCTATTTCAGCAGAAATGTTGGGAGGGGGAAGTTGTCGCACTCTGTAGTGCCGCAACTTCCTCTTTTCAAGTTCACAAGAGGGCCACAATGCTTTTCCAATCCAAAGAGTGCTGCAATTTGTCATTTTGCAATATTCTCTTTGTGTTCAAATAGTAAATTGCGGCACTCTATTTGTGCCCCACTCTTCCTTTATCATTCTTAGGGATGACAATTTGCCCTAGACCCGATGGGCCTCTGGTATTTTTATCCCGTCGGGTACAGGTACGGGGCAGAAAAATGGGGATGGGGATGGGGATGAGGATGGGTAATTTTATAGGGGCGGGTCCGGGAATGGGTAAGCCTCGCCCCACCCCGTCCCGTCCCGCACTATACAAAATAAATAAATAAATATAAAATATACATATAATTTACTTCCTTTAGTTATCATAATTTTACTTTTTCTTTCAACAAAACTAATCTTAAGAGTAATCATATGTCACAGAACTCTACAAGACATTCTGGTTCTTCAATTCTCCTATACTAGGTTGAATGTGATTCAATACCAGCTATCTCTTTGATTTGTTTTCATTCATTCAATGATGATTGATGGAATGGGGAAATATAGGTCTACATGTAAACCTTCTCTTGCCAGCTTAAATGCTGAATATTCTTGCTAGTTGTCGTATGCTTGGTGCTTGTAATATTCTTGATTAAGTATTTGTGAATTTAATATTCTTGTGTCTTCTCAGAACTTTCAAAAAGAAATTAAGTAAAGGTGTACTTGCTCCGGATCAAATTATTGTTCGATTGTGGAAGAATTTAATAGAAATTCAATGTAAAATTTGATAATGGAGCCTAAGCTGAAGATATGCTTAGATAATTTATCAACAGAATGTACTTGAGCATCCAAATACACACTCCTTTGTTATATATATGTATGTACATAGAAACTTGGTCTCTTTCTGATTTCTTCTTGTAAATATGAAGTTTACACGTTTAAAAGTTTCCTATGGTAATATTATATATCCTATATATGATGTATGAAGTTTACTCATTTTGGAATAGATGAATATAATAAGATATGACAGTAATGCAATGTAATGATGTCTGCGTCTAGAACAAATTAGTTTCTACTTTATTGTTATGTATCTTGAATTTTTGATGATGTTATTTGAGGATTATTTATATTATCTTGTTCGATTAAATTTGAATTTTAATTAGAAATTATAATCGATAGATTAAACTTGTAAATTGTGTATATTTAAAAAAACATGACTGTATGGGTAAATGGGGCAGGACATGGGACAAATGGGGATTTAGTGGGGCGGGAATGGGGATGTTGAAAAATTCCCGCAGGGGATGAGTCCAGGGATGGGGACGGGGAGTGCCTGCCCCGCCACATTGCTGTCCCTAATCATTCTCTAACAAAACAGAAAAATATTAAAAAAAAAATACAAAACTACCATAATGAATGAAATTATTTCAAATGTACTGTATTGATGGAATTATGAGGAAAAAATACATTATTGAAGTCTTTGATCCCAATATTAATACAATTAATTTGGAAGCATTAGGAATGAAATTAACATAAAAAAATAGTTGTGAAACAAAATTGAAAATGGAGATCAAGTTGATTGAGGGACAAAAGCTACTAGTTTACATTTTTGTCTTCATTATATTTGTGCTAAGTATTGAAACAGAGATATAAGAATGATGACTTGATGACAAAAGATAAATCCAACAGTGATGCCCACATTGGAAAATTGGGTTGTCCACCGATATTGAATAGAAACAACATTTTGGAAAGAACTGAGGATCATCCATCAAACACTAATTTTTCGTATAATTCGCCGAAATCTGAGATTGAATAATCACGTAAATACTTCATCAATCAATTATTATTGAGAAATAAACTATGGCCACACAGAAAATACAAACGAAAATATCAATGAAATTCCAGATTTCTAATAAAGCATTGTGATCTATATATCTTATTTAGATCAAAACGCTTTCCATGTATGGATAGAAGTCAAAATAAGTAATACTAGTGCTGCCAGGAGGCCAATGATAGTCCACGGTGATCTAAAATGGGTATTATATGCTTCGGCAATCCAGATACTGAGTTTCTTTTTATAATGCTTCTCCATCTCATTTCTAATTCCGGAATATAAACTTGGGTTGTGCACCAAGCCAGAGCTTATGGTATTAAAGAGTTCGGACACTTCTTCATCACTCCCAAGCTCTTTCACATCCTCTTGATGATCAATAAGTAAATCGAGCAACTTTACATACGAGTTGATCTCGAACTTATTTTTAAAATCTGCAGGGCACATCTCATATACTACCAAGTTCAACAAAGTAGGAACCATTGAATCATCTAGGATGAGTGGAGGAAGGTGCAATTTTCCACGAAAGAAGGAAGAGGTGAATGAGATGTTTTTCAGGCTAACATTCTTTTGTCTCTTCATGCGGATGGCAGCTGCTTTAAGTTCTTGTATGGTCCTGTATGTTGTCTGGCTTCTGTGTAAACAAAACCATGTAAGATAAGAACTGAAATTCTGCAGTTCACAGTTACCTAAATTACTGAACTTTATTCTATAAAGAATTGATTCAACCAAAAAACTTATAATTGATTCAACTCAAAAGTTTAAGTTATTAAATGAAGATACATAAATTGTTTTATATCTAACATGTTTCCGCATGCAAAATCCTTTTGATATGATGTCAAGAACAGATTTAACTCAAACACTTTAACTATTAAGTAAATGTTCAAAAATAATTTTATATCTAACATATTTAACAAAAGGTAAAAGTGATGAGTTTGTACGTATTACTCATGGCAAAAAAGATAAAATGGAGCTATTCGATAGAAAAACTCTTGAAAAAGGCATTTCTTTATGTAAGAGAAGAATGTAGAAGGACGAGAAAAAAGTGAAACCATACTAAAAAGATATTTGCATTTAGATACACCTAAAATACACTTACTAAAGGGGAGCTTTAACTTACCCCATGTAAAAATATGGGATTATATAACCTCATTTTATGTGGCATAATTTGTACAATTTTTTACGCCATGTGTCAAATCTAGTGGTTGATATTTATTTTTTGGTTATCTATTTGGTTGTTCATTTCTCATGACTCACTAACTTAACTAAAATCATGTTAGCACCCTTATGTGATTTAGATCATGCCAAAAGATCCCTAAAGCATATAAGAGAAAACATACCCACAAGATAAACACTTCAACTGTAGCCATTTAAAACATACCACACAAAAAAAAANTGGCAAAAAAGATAAAATGGAGCTATTCGATAGAAAAACTCTTGAAAAAGGCATTTCTTTATGTAAGAGAAGAATGTAGAAGGACGAGACAAAAGTGAAACCATACTAAAAAGATATTTGCATTTAGATACACCTAAAATGCACTTACTAAAGGGGAGCTTTAACTTACCCCATGTAAAAATATGGGATTATATAACCTCATTTTATGTGGCATAATTGGTAAAATTTTTTACGCCATGTGTCAAATCTAGTGGTTGATATTTATTTTTTGGTTATTTATTTGGTTGTTCATTTCTCATGACTCACTACCTTAACTAAAATCATGTTAGCACCCTTATGTGATTTAAATCATGCCAAAAGATCCCTAAAGCATATAAGAGAAAACATACCCACAAGATAAAAACTTCAACTGTAGCCATTTAAAACATACCACACAAAAAAAAATAAAAATTGAACCTACTTTCTCCAATACGTGGATTTGAATATTAAAACACTCACCCTAGGTTTCAACCAAGAAAATACACAATATCTTTTCCAAAACGTTTCCTTTGCCATAATAACATTTCAGACCAGAGTTTCAATTAGATTAGTGATGCGTAGACATTAGCTCCAATTGTACCAAATTAGGAACTTCATACAAAAGAAGAACATATAATCCGAGGCTAAGCTAAGAAAGAGTTGAAATGCTCATCAGTACAAACATAACCCAAAATTATATAAAAAATTCAACAAAAATTTCACCTCATGCTTTTTCCATTTATCTACGTGTTATCCTTCGCAATTGGTCTATGTTCCTTGGAAACTCATCAACATTTGAATTAAAGGAGACAAATGATTACCCAAAAGTAGGGGTGTAATCGGCTTAGTTTTCACCCCAAATCAACCACCGAACCGATCAAGCTTATTCGGTTTAGTTCGGTTTGGTTTCTTGTATATTTTTTTTGAAATTAAACTGAACCAAACAGAACCGACCAAACTCTGCTTGGTTTGGTTCTGTTGGTAATTTTTTTCACCAAACAAAAAGAAAAGAAAAATCATAAATTTACAATACAAAGACCGAGAAGGACACAAAGAGAACGATGGAGAGATGGAGGGTGGAGACAGAGCTCAAGCAATAGAAAGAGATGGAGATCGATGGAATGAAGAGAGAAGGGGATGAAGATTGATGGTCGGTTTTGTCTCAGAAGCTTCCCACAGCAACTGGTCAGTATCCTCTACCTTGTCTCCCTCTGATTATTTGTTCTTGGTGTTGGAAAGAATCCCAATTTTCTTCTTCTCTCTGTCTCTCTAGCTTATTCTTATTCTTCTCCATCTCTCTCTCTCTCTCTAGTTGTTGTTGCTTCGTCTTTCTATCTTGAAAGTTGAAACATTGTGAACTTTGGAATAGGAAAATCGATTATGAAAAGGAGAAGAGGGTTTAAGGGTTAAGTTTAAAACGACATAGTTTTTAGAATTAGATTTTGACTCGGTTCGGTTTTTACTCAGTTTTTTATAACTAAAATCGAGAACCGAACCAACCAGTTTGATTTTTCAGTTACAAAAATTGAGAACTGGACCGAACTCATTGGTTTAGTTCTGTTTTTATTTGGTTCGGTTTGGTTTGGTCAATTTGACAAGTTTGGTTCAGTTTGCTTACACCCCTACCAAAAAGTAAGGAGAGAGACCATACCACTAAATCTAAAATTTGAATTCCTCTTTCTCGCTCGGCTCCCTTCTTCCCTGATTAGGTTTCTCTGTTTCTATTTCGCTTGCTCTAGCTTTATCTCCATCTTTATTCATACTCTTTCACTCTACCCTTTCTTCCTTTACTCTATTGTTCTCTTTCTCTACAACCTCCGTTCTATTGAAAATTTTTGTGCACTTTACCCTCTTTGCTTTCTCTCTATTGTTCTCTTTCTCTCCCGCCCTCACTTCTCTTTGCTTTTTGTGTTTTTATTATTTAATTTTGATTTTTTTTTATTAATTGAATGGGTAAAGGAGATTGAAGAAGTGGAAAGAAAATTCAAGAAAGAAAGGAATCCCCCATGGGTTGAATAGGAGGAGTTGGGCTCATGGGCTGATTATTTTGTTGTTTTGGGTTAGATTAACTAAAGCAATTTTATAAAGGGATGAGGTTTCAGATCTTGTGTTAAATTTTATTTGCTCTACTCTACAGTTCAAGTGGTAAGAGTTCAAAGAATGAGTAGAAGTTAGCATTCTTTATATTATATATAAATATATTAATTAGACGCACTTGAGTAGTATTCACTGATAATTTTTTATAAATTGATGCTTTGGTGCACATGCACTCGAATTCGCACTCACATGCGCATGTGAATTATGTGATCTAGGGCATGACAATTGGAAGTAATCTTATATTTATAAAAGAGTATAAAGTCTTGCAACGAAAATTATTTTGGTCTCTGAATTTTCTTTTGGATGAAACAAAGTGATAGGGACCACATATTTATCCAATGGTGATTTTAATTACACCTCAATTTGGCAACAAGTTTGCCACCAAAAAAATAAGTCTAGTTATCTAACATTTTCCAAATTAAAAAGAGAACAAACATAAAAAGTAATGTTAAAAGTTATACTTACCCTAGGTTAGCACCACTTGCTGGTCCTGAAATATTTATAATAAATTAAGAGTAATGCTATTTACTAATTAAAAAAATTTACCAGAATTTTACTATTAGAATTCAAATATAATTATTAAATAGAATATAGTGGTACAAACCATGTATTTGTTTCATAGTGATTATAAATTCATATCATTATGACAATATAATTGGATCAAAGACATGGTTAATATAATTTTGCATCTTATTTTCATGATTACAGTATTTTTGAAAGTAATTCTATGAATACTGTAGTTTTTCTTTTTTTCTTTATTTTTTGATTTTGAACAAGGACTAGTGAGCCAGCGGTGAGGTATTCAAAGTGAAGCAATTGTGCAAATGCATTTGTACAAATTGCGTCACCTAAATGCTAGAGCCAAAGTTTTCACAAGAGCTGTGTCGCAATTGGGGACGCCATATGGCATATGGCGTCACCTCAAAGCCGATGCCATATCCCAATTATCTCATCCTTTACTGTCTTAAAGGAGCTACCTTTAGCATAAGAGAACCCCACTCCTACTGGTGTCTCCAAATATAATACGTTGGCTTCTGCAATACAAAGCAACCCAATTAGTCAACAAATCAATATTAGCCATTAGATAGAATGGAAAGGGACCGTAACTGTAGAATACCTATGTTCCAACTATACTCATTTTTAGTCAGATTTCCCCATTTGGTTTAGAGGGTCCATTCTCAGAGAAAGCACCTACTCCTATGTAAGAACAACCAGGTCCTGTCGAACCAATTTTTGGTGTTGCAATGGGAGAAATTGCGGCACCTAATAAGTGAAGCCATTCTAGAATGGCGTCACCTGTTAGGTGCCGCAATACTGAAATGGTGACACTTATTAAGTGCCTCAATTCTCACAATTGCAGCACCAAACAGCCCCTTTCTTTTTTTTTTTTTTTCTCTTCTTTTGTCAGATAAAAAATAATTAAAAAATAAAAACTACGGTAATCATAAAATTCGTTTCAAAACTATTGTAATTGTGTAAATGAGATCCAAAATTACATTTTTCAAGTTTTTGATCCAATATAATTATAACTACCTAATATCTTTTTATAAATTAAATCATAATTCTACGACTCACTTAAATTAAAATGAAAATTTCAGAAGGAGTGGTAGGACATGACACTTCTACCACAATAATATAGTTAAGGCAAAGTCTGGAATACACATTGATGAAAATTTGCACCCATGCACATTCTTTCTGTGATGTTGGATTCTCATCCAATGGTCCACATTGTGTTTACAGTTACATGAGAAACTAAGAAATACAACAATATAACCCGAGTATTTTTATAAAATTATGTATTGACCACATTATTTTTAAAAATTGTAACACTTACGAATAACTAAGTTTCTAATAAGAAAACTTCTTATTCTCATGGTCTTACATTGAAGCGTATAAATTAAGCATAGGTAATGCTCTTGTTCATCTTATGAAATTTATATTCAAATTAAGAATAAATTCTTAATTGGTGGTATATATATCTTAAGTCATCATGACCAACAATTTATTCTTTTGTTATTATGATCAGTATAACATTTAGTTTAAGATAAAATCTTTAATTACTAGTCTAATGTAAAAAATATGTAGTAAGTTAATATGATGAATTATTCATACTAGTGTTGCTATTCTCAAAATAAAATTCAATTTAGGATAAAATTTTTAATTAGTGACTTAATGTAAAAAGTATAGATTAAGTTATTATGACCAACAACTTATATTTTTGTTCATCTTATCAAAACCACATTCAATTTAATAGGATCTTCTTAGTTAGTGGCTAGGAGTACAAAGTATGTCTTAATTTATTGTGATAAATTACTTATGCTTGTATTCTTCTTATCAAATTAACTTTCTAATTAAGCCAAAAATTCTTAATTAATGAGTGAAATAATGTATATATTAGAGGATAAGTTTCTATTGTTCTTAATTTAATCTTTGTTCATGCTATCAAATTATCTTTCTAATTATTAGCTAGATGTATAAAGCATGATTTAAGTTACCATAATAAAGTACTTATGCTTTTGTTCATCTTATTAAATTAATTTTAAAATTAAANTAAGCCAATTTTTATTTTTTTTTAAAAAAAAACATATTCTACTCCTCTCCCTCTGCTGCTTTTGCATCTTCTTCGTATTCCTCCTCATCTCCTCCGCCATCAACACTCTACCGGAGCTTGGACTAGTACTTGTACTAGAGGCAACACAGTCAAAAAATTCATGGTGGATGAAGAAAAAGAAGGAAAGGGCGTGTCTAAGTCGCCGCTAACATACCTTCCTCCACCGCCTCCAAATTTGGGCTCTTTTTGGCGTTTTTGGCTCTAATATGGTGATTGGGAGGAAGATTGTTCGTTGCAAAGCAAGAAGAAGAGAAAGAGTAAGAAGATTGGAGGAATTTGATGAGGGTTTTAGTTAGAATTTATGAGAAGCTCTATCTTTATTGAATGAATGCTGGAAAAGAAACGTTGAATTTAAAACAGGAATTTTCGAAATAAACTATGGGCACAGAGAAAATACAAAAGACAATATCAATAGAATTCTAAAATTCTGATAATATATGACTAATTGCTATACCCTTGCCATGTCTGGAGAGCAGTGAGAACAAGTGCTAGTAGTGCTGCCAGGAAAGCAAGGATAGTCCATGGTGATTTAAAATAGGTATAATACGCATCGGCCATCCAAATACTGAGTTTATTCTTATAATGCTTCTCCACTTCATCCCTAATTCCGGAATATAGAGTTGGATTATGCACCAAGCCAGAGCTTATAGTATTAAAGAGTTCAACCACTTCTTCATCACATCCAAGGGAGTTATGGAGTATACCAGATGATCTGAGCGCCTTCACATCCTCTAGATTATCAATGAGCAAATCTAGTAACTTTATATACGAGCTGATCTCGAACTTATTTATAAAATCTGGGCACATCTCATATGCTACCAAGTTCAACAAAGTAGGAACCGTTGAGTCATCCAGGATTAGTGGAGTAAGGTGCAATTTTCCACCAAAGAAGGAAGAGCTGAAAGAGATGTTTTTCAAGCTAACATTCTTCTGTCTCTTCACTCGGATGGCAGCTGCTTTAAGCTCTTGTATGTTCCTATATGTTGTGTGCTTCTGTACAAACAAACCACGCAAGGTAAGCCTATATATTTTTCTTTTTGAGGGATGGATTAATTGACTAGTCTAAGTGAATTTAGGAAAGTCTAAAATATAATTAAAGAGATGTCTTTTGAGAAAGTCTAAGTAAATGCACGCCATTCGTGTAGACTTTTGTGAAAATTTTCCTTTTATATTGGAATGAAACAGTTCCTTGATGTATTATATATGGGAAAAGGATGCAAAAATTTGAGAAGATTAATGGTTTTCTTGTAAGTGTTTGACACATCTATAAAATTATCAAAATATTCTTTAAGCTATGTTTTTTTATCATGAGTAAAATATGTGATTATTATGTTTAAGTTTTTGGGATGAATTGGTTTCTTGACATAGTATCACAGCCTCTTTAACTAGAGTTCTATCTTTGCTCCTTTAATTTCTCATAAATTAAATAAAGTTTCAACACAAAATAAAATAATTCTGAGCTTTGTTCATACTTAAATCTTAAGAGCTGGTCTTGATAAATAAACCACATAACTTAACAGATATTTTAGTCATTCTACAAATATACAATCCAAATAATCATTTTAGCCAAAAATCCAAAACTCTTCATTTTCCTTATATATATCTATTATTATAGAAATAGAGAGATTTCACATAGGCATGGGGTGCTAGAGGAGCCTTGGTCTCCTAAACTTTGGAAAGTACTATTTTTTGTACATAAAAATTTAAGTATGATACCCCTAAAATTAAAAAATAAAGTATTAGCTCTATTTCATAAATTATGTATTTTATTGAGTCATATCTTATTAAGTGTTAATTATATATATATATATATATATATATATATAATATGATGGTTATAAATTTTTTATTATCTTATAATCCTCAGTCTTGACCCCGCAGATTTCACCCAATTTTTTCCGGAAGATTTTATCCTAATTGCGTACCTCTTTGTTGTTCCTATCTGCATAGGCATAGGCAACATCCAACAAGTATGCAGCCTTGATAGGCTCTTTACATGCCTCTCTGAAGAGGTGTGCCGCTCTTATTGCTTGGGCATGGGCCCTAATTTTTCGAACTGTTTCTTCCTTATCTGTAAGCTTGCGGTCTTTGTCGATCGACTCCATCCCACTGCTCAAGATTGATGTGCGAAGACAATCGAGGAGATGAGTTGGTGCTGAACTCTGCTCCACTATTTTTATCTGATGCTCTGGTTCTCTGAACAGCAGGCTATGTGGGGCGTCTAATAGTGTAAACATATTCTGCAATTCACAAAAGCCATGCATGGATACCTTCAACTTCACCTCATCTTCGCTCAACAACTTGAGCAACTGGTACGGAAGTTGATTCTCCAGCAAGAAGAGATCACGTTGCACAAGAACTAGTATGTCAACCTTAACTTTCAAATCCTCTGGTTGGGAAAGGTTTGCATTTTCCAAGATTTGTAGCACTGAACATCCATCCACGAACAATATCCATGCCAGATCCTCATCGTTATAGTGGTCATGCGCAAGCCCAATCTCATCCCACGAGAACAATCCCCTTCAATAGGGTTAGAATTTATGAATAATTAGGAACAAGTTTCATAGAGAAATTTGTAATTTCACAATTTTTAATAATTCGAAACACTACCTTAGTTCTGCAATATTATCGACGATCCTTTTGTGTAGAAGTTGAGGGGTTTGTGGGCTTACTTCAGCATACATTGACGCCCACATAAGCTTGTACTGCTCTCCTCTCTTGAGTTTGGGTTCACCATGATGGATGGGACCGATTGATATTAGCTTGGGCGAGTAGTATTTTTCATACTTCTCTCGTTCTCGCATGTAAGACGGAACAGTTTGTATCTTGGATCTTGAAGTTTCATAATTTCTCTCCATATTCTGTCTTGTCTCTTCTAAAACCACAAATCTATTTTCTAAGGCCATACTTGGTTATGCCAGCAAAATTCTACTACTCTTGTCAGCAGCTAGTCATTCTCTTTGTCATTTTATGATGGGAATTCGGCCTATGCACCAATACCCTGCTGACCCATGATATCATTGCCAGAATTGGCTAAACAATCTACAAACAGGATAAGAGAGGCTTAGCAGCTATACCAAATGGACCATGTGCTTGAGCTATAAATTGTCTCAAGCAGAGGAAGAACGCAGAGAAAAACAGAACACACGTTCAGAGAGAAAACTTATTCAATCTCAATTTCCACCATCTTTGTATCTACAATCAGAAGAAGTTCTAAGCATACAGGTACACCACCCACTCGCCTACTCATCTGCAAATCTCAGCAACATCTATTCACTCCTTAAATCTCAAAGCACACATAATACTCTCACATTCAGCACTCACGGCACACACTCCATATATCACTCACGCGCCAGCACATAATAGCAAATTGCTAGTTTTTCACAAAACTTTGCACTTCCCTTTTATTCAGTTAAGTTTCAGCTAGAGGTAGAAAGTGAAATTAGAGATTAGAAAGAATAAACAGGTGTGGCGCTGCCTCTGGTGGCAGCTAGCTAGTCACCCCTGTCCACATTGAGATTAAACCGACGGAGTAAGAAAATAGGAGGGGTGGCACCGCCGATAGTGGCGGTTCCACCCCAGCTCCCAAATCGTTGACCAAAACCTAGAGATATCATAGAGGGAGAAATGTGGGGAGAGAAGAATGAAATTAAAACTAAAAACACAAAAACAAAAAAAAAAAAGGGCAGGGGGTAACGCTGCCGGCGGCGGCAACCGCCATCCCGATCCAGATCAAAGATTAGAGAGAGAGTTTAAAGAGAGAAAGTGAGATTTGAAGGGAGATTTAAAGAGATGGAAACTCAGAAAGTTTGAAGAAAATAGGAAGATGGAATCTCACCTTCACAACGCCGATTTGATGAAGTGTAACGGTGGATATGAGAGCGTTGTTGATCTGATTCCCTTTGTGAGAAGGAAAGTAGCTGTTATTAACCTCATCAGTGAACAGAAGGGAAGGGAGGGAATGGGAGGGAAATGGAGGAAAAGGGAGGTTTTGCTTTGGATGATTAAAATAAGTGAAAGGTAATGAGAAAAGAAAAAGAAAAAAATTATTTTAAAGTATTTTTATTAGTTTATTTTCTATTATTAAAATAAATATATTTTATATAAAATTAAATAATATAATACTCATGAACAAATCAATTGGCCAAGACAAAGTTGTAATGCCAAAACAAACACTTTATTGCCCCCAATTTAGCCTTTTAGTAATAGCAAACCTCTTCAGAAACTCGACCATCACCAACCAAAGAATTATTGTTATGCTCACAATTGCAATAAACAATCTCTCACTATTGGTCCAGTTGGTGTGATAAAACTCCACTTTATGTAATGGTCTAACCTGAACATGTTGCAAGCCAAGAGAAACAAATCATGTCAGTTATACAATCCCTCAACAAGTTCTACAACCATCAAATCTTAAATATCACAATATGAATTATTATCTTGCTGTAACAGGAGGACCAAATATCACAATATGATTAAAAAAAAAATAGAATGAAAAAAAGCTCAAGTTTTCTCACCATAGACGAAAAATACAAATATATAGTCAATGTCTAAAATTTAATCCAAATGATTAAATATTTGAGAAGCATAGTACAAATGTACAAAAAAAACCATATCAGACTCATTTCTCATTCCCTTTATGATTGTTGCCCCACATATAGCAATCCAAGCATTACTTATACATAATTAAATCTTAATTCTTCTTTTTTTAGCGAAAAGAATGCATGGCAAGAAAAGATTTGTGAAAACAATGCTAATAAAATAACAGTATAACATGTACCTGTTGATCAACCAAGCTGCTATTGAAGTTGCTCTTATCAGATCCTGGTAAAGGCAGAAAAGCATAATCAAAATACCAACTACACAAGTTTAGACAAACCAATGAGCTATACATGATTCATGTTTTGCACTATGACAACTGAAAATACGACTTGAAGGAAGGAGAAATAATTACCTTATATTTGAAATTAAACACATGCATGTTTTATGTCATTGATAGTATCTAAAAAATAAATAACAAAAAACCACTGGAGTACAAGAAAGTAACATTGAGACTATAATATTAACTAATCATACATGTAAACATTCAGTCCTAAATCACAAAGTGCTATCAAGATATAACAGCATAACAACTTGTTAGATTGAACCTAGGGGGAAGGCCAAGTATTAAACATTCAGCATCTGCATTTGAATTCACATTTGCACACACATGCGAATTATGTGATCTAGGGCATGACAATTGGAAGTAATCTTAAATTTATGAAAAGAGTAAAAAGTCTTGCAGCAAAAATTATTTGGGTCTTTGAATTTTTTTTTTTTTTTGTATAAAACAAAGTGATAGGGACTATATATTTATCTAGTGGTGATTATAAATACAACCCAATTTGACAACAAGTTTGTCCAAAAAAAAAAGTTTGACTATCTAGCATTTTTCAAATTAAAAAGACAACAAACATAAAAAAAAAAAATAAAAGTAATGTTAAAAGTTATACTTAACCTAGGTTAGCACCACATACTACTCCAGAAATTTAAAATAAATTAAGAGTAATGCTATCTACTAATAAAAAAATTTACCAGAATGTTAGGGTGATTTTATCATGCCAGGGAGCTATGACATGGTAGCATAACAATTGTTAATGTGAAAAATAATTAATCTTGACTATTAAAAATAAATAGTCAAAATCAAATGCTTCCACACCAATGATAATTAATGTTACCACGTCAGGGAGATATGTAATTGATGTGACTTTTTCCGGCAAGTATACCGGGTCACACAAGTAATATAGTAGTGAGTAGAGTATCGTTCCCACGAGGATTAAGGCTAACAATTACCAATTTCACCAATAAAGATTCTATTCGGAAGGATTAATAATTTGGATTGAAGGCAGCCCTGGATTGAGCTGCTGCAATTAACTAAGTGACAACTAAATAACAAAACTCCAACAATATCGTAACAACTGTAAGAAATAATCTAAATGTGAGATGTATAATAAGAATGAGAAAAGTTAGGGGTTGATTTCATTCACTTGCAGTTCGATTTCCTCATAGACAAGGTAATCTTAGAAACAAGATTGGGTTACTTATTTCAGTCACAATTCTTTTGTTGTTGGTTAATTTCCTTAAAGTGATTGAACCCAATTCCTTGGTGTTACAATCCTCCCTATGCCAATTACTTGTCCAATTCCTTGATACAACTAATTAATCTAGGTGATTTGGTTCTAGGAAATTAATCTGATACCACCTAAACGAAGTTATCTATTCCTAGATTAACTCAATTTAGGATAGAATTTACAGGACACATTCGAATCTTACTATTCCTAGTATTGAAACGAATCTCTTGACCATTCAAATGGTAGCTAAGCATTTAAAGGCATTAAGAACAGCAAATTCCATTCAACAAACGAAGTTGTGCTAAAACAAGTTTATTCAATCTTGAAACTTCATTACAAATGAATTACATCAAACCCCTAACAATAAGAATTTAGCTACTCATACTTGAATTCAATAAAAACAAATAAGTATTCAACATGAGATGAAAAGAAGAGAAGAAGAAGAAACTCTATGACGATCCAGTCCCGATTGCTCCCCCTTGCTCTCTAGTTCTTCTGCTCTTTTCTTCCCAAGTACGGCCTCCCCTTGCCATGCATCAGATTTCCCTTTTTATACTTGTGCAGGATTAGGTCATTTGGTCAAAAATAGCTCGAACACGGCCCTGACACGGCCGTGTTCCTTTTCTGGTCCTGGGCGTGTCACTTAAGTTGCATTTCTGGTCATCGAACACGGGCTCTGACACGCCCGTGTTCCTTTCTGATCACGGCCGTGTCTCTCAGACATGGCCCGTGCTCTTCTTTGGCCTGGGCGTGTCTTGACTTTGTAGCCTCTGCCTGTTCAACACGGCCCCTCACACGGCCGTGTTCTTCTCTTTTCTTGACCGTGTTTGCCCTTAGACTGGGCCTTTGTTCTCTTGGACATTCTGCTTGATCAACACGGCCTTGGACACGGCCGTGTTTGTTCCTGTCTGAGGCCGTGTTTGTCCTTGAGCTTGAGCAGTAGCCTCTGGATGGTAGACACGGGGTACACACGGCCGTGTTGCTGCCCGTGTCTAGCAGAAAACTTGGTGGAATGCTGCTGTCATTGCCATTTTCTCCATGAATTGCTGCCAAATTCTACTCATTTCCAAATTACCCATCTTGGTACCTGTCAAAACCAATTCATGGATTAAACTCCATGTTTATAGAGAATTTGCTTGCAATGCAGGTAAAAATTCAGTATTAAAGCATGGATTGTATAGTTCTAAAAGACAAGTATCAGTAATACCTCCCTATATATAACAAAGGTCCATAATTATATTGTTAGAATTCAAATATGATTGTTAAATGGAACATAATGGTACATACCACATATTTATTTAATATTGATTATAGATTCTTATCATTCTGACAATAATTCTAGCTACTTAATATATTTTTTTTATAAATTAAATTTTAATTACACTACAAGAAAAAGGTGAAANTATAAATTAAATTTTAATTACACTACAAGAAAAAGGTGAAATTCTTACAAAATATCTCACGGACCAAAATTCCATGAGAAATTCTCACGGAAAAAATAAGTTTTTGTCACGGGCAATGAAAATGAGGAATTTTCTCACAGTCTTATTTTCTGTGAGAAATCTGAGAGAATATGGTAGGAATGTGACGCGAAAGGGTTCTTACGGACATAGTCTGTGAGAAAACTCAACAGAAGATGACATGTAAGTTTCTCACTAACGCCAGCTAAACACACAATTTTTGGAATGGATATCTCACATATTTTTTCACAGATTATGTCCATGAGAAATAAAAGACACCGTTTCACTAGACGTGTGAATGAGGGAAATTTAGGAGAGATTTTCTCATGAACAGAATCCATGAAAAAATTGAAAATTTCTACAACATCAGAGACTCATCTTCCTCATTTGAAAGTTCAAAAGAAACAGAAATTCCGGCCATTTATCTAAGTGAACCTTAGTGTGCAGTGGATTCCAGTGTGTGTGGGCTCTCTACTTCATCTTTTTAAAGCTTTGGAGTTGAGATATGTCATTTTTTTTCGAATTTCTCTTTGATTTTCTCTTCTATTTTCTTTCTCAATTATGCATGAATGTGTTAGTTTTTTTCCTATATTGCTGGACTAATTTAAGTTTAGATTAGTTGTAGATAGGAATTTAATGAATTATAAATTTGATTAATGGTTTGGTTTATGAATTTGCATTTTGTGTTGAATCCAAATTTCAATGTGAAAATTGGAGTAGTTGTGAATTTTTCTTGTTGAATTGGTTGAGAGCTTTTGATATATGATATATGTAGAGAGTTTAGATGATATTTTGTTATTTTTTTGAATTAGTATGAATGGATTTTAATTTTAATACGAGGGAGGAGAAAATAATTTACTCAAATATTCTAATTTGTTTACTCAGGCACTAAGAAGTACTTATTACTTGAGTCATCTAAATTTTTTTTCCTCTATTGTAGTCTTTCTTTTATATTTTTTTTGCTTGAACTGTTTTATGTTCTTAATCTTAATTAAGTAATTCTTAATTGATTGGGTCATGGACCAAAATTGATAAGTCACATGTCCATAGGCCCAAATCAATAAACGACAGCGTATTGCGGACGCAATGGTGGAAGGAAGACTTTGTGTTCAATGTTGAGCCTTGAGCGGCATGAGGCATCAACGCAAGTTGCGGCTCCTTCCCAGTCGTCGTCGTTACTCGTTGGCTTAAGCTTTGACATGAAAATTTTCCCACTTTTCTGGAAATTCCATTCCTCGCACATATTACACAGCAGCTAGTTCAGTTCTTGCATCTCAATTCAAAGATTGTTTCGCCAAGGCAACTGTCCCACTCCCACAATAACAGAACAGATTGAATTCCTTCTCCCTCAAATAAGTTGATTTGTTTCGGGTTTGTTATTTTGATTAATTTTCTGCTTTCCTTTTCTTTAAACCCAAGTACCAGTTATCTGAATATGACTATTTTTAGTCAGCAAGTGGTCTAAATTGATTAATAAGCTCATAAAGCTTGATTTTGCTTCCTCTGTTTTTTTTTAATTGAAAAACAAAGTGTAGATGTATATGTGCTGCTATTTGCAGCTAAAACATATGGGATGTGTAATAAATTCAGTATACATTCTCAAAACTAGTAGCATGTGAGTTGTGAGCTAAAGAAGCAATTTTTTTTTTTTCCTGGTTCTGTCTTGTGCCTTTTGTTAAATATCCTTTTTCCAATTGTCTTACTTTACTTATTTTGTAGCTTTCTCTGTAATTTTGTTGAGTAGGATTTGTAACTATTTCTTTTATACATGGTTTATTTTTGGGTTGCTTAATTGTACTTTATGTTGTGTTTTTTGGCAGAAGCCTGTGGTTTATTTGTTAATAAGGTATAAATCAGAGGGAGAAAGAAGAATTGCAGACACCTTACTCAAAAGAAGATGGGAAGAAAAAATGGAAGCAGGTCACTGCACACAATTCTTCATCGTCGACTTAAGTCTTGCAAATCCAGTCTTTGAGAGATATCACTTCAACTGCTATAGAGAAAATTGGTACTGGTGCGAATCTAGTCTTTGTCACTGATGCAGATGATGACATAGGAGAAGGTGCTAGGAAGAGGAATAAAATAAATATCATAGCAGTAATAACGAAACTGAGAAAGATCCCCAAGTAATTATGTTCTAGAAAGCAATTAATACTATCCTTTTTGTTTATGTAAAGATTGATTTTGTATATGTCTTTTTTTCACATTATTTTTTTGTATAGATTCTTTAATTTGAATAAAATTTGATTGCATTCTGCTCCTCTGCTGCTGTTATTGTTGTTATGCTTGTGCTGTTGCTAGTTATTTTACTATGTAGATTTTTTGTTAGTGGAAAAATAGGGTGTAGAATGGGGGCATTAGGAGTTTTTCTCATGAAATTTCTCATAGACCAATCTATGAGAAAATGAAAATTAAAAATTAATTTTTTTTTAACTTATAACGGTTGTTCTCACGGACTTTTTCTGTGAGAAACTTTTTTCACATAACGGTTTCGTAAGAAAATTCACGGGCACATCATGAGATTTCATTGATTTTTCTCACGAATATTTTATATGTTTCCACAAATATTTCTCACAGACAAAAATTTGTGTAAGAAATTGTGTTTGTCATGTCACTTTTATCATTGCATTGAGCCCATGAGAAACTCCGAAAAATTGTCATTTTCTCACGGATTTTGTCCGTGAGAAAAAACTGATTTTCTTGTAGTGTTATATGCTGACTTAAACTAAAATGAAAATTTTAGAAGAAGTGGCAGGACCTAGGACTTCTAGCACAATAATATAGTTTTGCAAAAAAATGAATAACTATTACTTGCCAAAGTGTTATCTAACCTATTGGAAATCACACTTTGAGTTATATAACCTTTCCAAAAGTGAGTGTAAAACTAATAATAGAACACATCATGTCAAATGTGAATGCATTTGAATTGTGTTACTACAAAATCAAAATATCAATATTTTTGGATGTTTTTGACACATCTGCAATCACTTTATGTTTTTTTATTCCTTTAAAACTCAATAGCCATTTCTCTCTCTTCCCCCATCCTCCCACCCCTGATAACCCTCCTTCTCTTTGCAACCTGTAATCATATATGGGATCTATTTTCATGTATCTAGTCCAACCTAGCAGCAAAACCATTAGGTACACTTTCGTTGATGGTTCATCACATGTGCTGGAAAAGAAATGTTGAATTTAAAACCGGAACTTGCGAAATAAACTATGGGCACAGAGAAATACAAAAGACAATATCAATAAATCTTATTTAGATTTAAACCCTTGCCATGTCAGGAGAGAAGTCAGAACAAGTGCTACTAGTGCTCCAAGAAGGCAATGATAGTCCATGGTGATTTAAAATAGGTATAATAGATCGGCCATCCAGATACCGAGTCTATTCTTATAATGCTTCTCGAACTCCTCCCTAATTTCAGAATATAAAGTTGGATTATGCACCATAGTACTAAAGAGTTCAACAACTTCTTCATCACATCCAAGGGAGTTATGGAGTATACCAGATGATATGAGCTCCTCACATCCTCTGGAAAATCAATGAGCAAATTGAGTAACTTCATATACGAGGTGATCTCGAACTTAATTTTTAAAATCTGTGCACATATCATATGCTACCAAGTTCAAC
Source organism: Cercis canadensis (assembly GCA_003255065.1). NCBI lineage: Eukaryota > Viridiplantae > Streptophyta > Magnoliopsida > Fabales > Fabaceae > Cercis > Cercis canadensis. The sequence goes on from QAOA01007083.1 coordinate 308,122, forward strand.
AAAGTAGGAACCGTTTAGTCATCCAGGCATAGTGGAGAAAGGTACAATTTTCCACCAAAGAAGAAAGAGCTGAAAGAGATGTTTTTCAGGCTAACATTCTTCTGTCTCTTCACACGCATGGCAGCTTCTTTAAGCTCTTGTATGTTCCTATGTGTTGTGTACTTCTGTACAAACAAATTACGCAAGGTGAGCCTAGGAACTGAAATTCCGCGGGTCCCAGTTACCAAATTTACTGAACCCCATTCATCCTAAGCCAAAGGTGTCGAGCATTTGTACATATCAGCCATTAAGAAGGGTGAGTGGTGACACGAAAGTGAAACCCTACAAAAAGGAAATTTGAATTTTGGATACACCTCAAAAACACTTACTAAAAGAAATAATTTTTACCTTATCAAAAAAAAAAAAAAAAAAAAAAAAAAAAAAAAAAGAAATAAGTTTTACGCTTATATATTTTTCTTTTTGAGGGATGGATTAGAGTTTACTAGTCGATCTAAGTGAATTTAGGGAAGTCTAAAATATAAAAAGATGTCTTTTAGAAAAGTCCAAGAGAATGCATGTAATTCGTGTAGATTTTCGTCAAAATTTTCTTTTTCTATTTGAATGAAATAGTTTATATTTTTACTAGTTCAATTTCTCATAAATTAAATAAAATTTCAGCAAACTTTACATCTTAAATTAAATTTAAGAAATTTTAGCTCAAAGACAAAAAGACTAAAATTACACATTTTATGAATATAGAAGAATTAAATTATTTATTTTTAAATAAGATAGACTAAAAAGTTCAAGTTATTAAAATAAGATGAGTAAAATTACAATTAAACCTATTTATTATTATAAAAAGAAAAAGAGATTTCACAAAGGCATGGGGCGCTAGGGGGAGCTAGGATTTTTATGGGCTGTGTTGGTTTGGTTTAGACTCAACTCAAACGTAACCCAAAAATTTCTATATGTTCCATTTGTCGCTTTTTCTTTTTAATTTTCTCTTGATTAATTCTATAAGCGTAAAAAGTTTTCGCGCTACTTAACCAATTGATATTAGCTTCGGCCTGTAGTACTTGGCATACTTGTCTCTTCTTGTATATAAGGCGAAACAGTTTGTATCTTAGATCTTGAAATTTTATACTC
>QAOA01007092.1:0-14845 GCA_003255065.1 Cercis canadensis
TGATTCCTTGCCTGAATTTTTTTTTTAAAATTCTTTTCTAGGTTTTATCTCTCTAAAAATTGGGGGTGAATGGGAACGGGATGGAACCTCTCTGCTGCCTCTGCACTCTCTCTATTTCTATTTCCTATTTTTGACATTATTGTTTCAGGTGGATTATGAAGAGGCCATTTTTTTGTGGCATGTAGATAAGAAAGATTTTCTTCTTTGGACCATTACTAGCACTACAACGTTGTTCCATAATCTCCATAATAGAGATATCCTCTAGGATTTTAGTCCACACGAGGAATATAATATAATTTTTTTTTTTCTTGGTTGAATAGAGGAATATACTATAATTGAAGCAACCTTGTGGAGACAGAAATTCTACTTGTTTTCTGAAGAGGGTTTATGAATTAATTTTAAATGTTTTGAAGCTTAATTAGGGCTTTCTAGATACTGGCAGTATATATAGTAAAATGTTCCAGTTATTCTTGTTAAGAAATGGATTGGATAGTAAAGACCAGTCTCCATGGTCTTTATGTACTCTGTGTGTGACAACTAGGTGGCTCTACTTTGTATATGTTAGGACCAACCAGGCAATATGTGAATGCTGCAATTTTTTTCGCTTGCATTTTGTTTATCTTAATCTAAATGTTAACAAATAAGAGCACTCAGTAGGGATTCAAATTTAGTATGGCTGTCGAAACTGCTTTCTCCTTGAGGTGCTTTTAGTTCTTGTGGAGTTATAAGGTTCATCTGGAATCTAAGGACTCTTTCAAAGTTCAAACAACTTAATACAAAAGAGGGATTATATGAACCTTTGATGCAATTTAGTGCAAAATATATCAAATGATATGTTGGAAGTGACTCTGTAGTGCTTTTATTTTCTTCTGTCAAGATTCTCCTGACTTGTAATATTGGAACTGAATCTTTTTCTTCTTCAAGAAATTGTTTACTAGATGTTGACTTTCGGGAATGGAACCCCCTCAAGATTAATGTGTATTGAGATCATAGCTTTTGATTTTGTTTCTTATTGAATAAAATGGCATTAATGAAGGAGGTAATTCAATCTCAACTATCTACAGGATTGATTTTTGTATGTTACGAGCACCCCCAGCAATTTGATGATATAAGTCTCGCCTTTCAATTACATTATAATTATTTACTTTAGTTGCCATGAAATATGTTCTGTATTCCTTTCCCTTTGTCGCTTAAGAGCACTGCTGGCATTGAACCATGTCACACAAACCTAAAATTTCTCTTTGATCTGCAGGGATGTGTAATTTGCTTAACCCTTACTTTTGGGTGGGTCTGTGTTGCATATGTAAGGTAGTCATTGATGTTCAACAGAGTTAGAAACAAGTTCAATGTCATGCCATTTCTTTTGAGAAATTTACAGCATCTTTTTTCCTTACAGGAATAGAGAGATAAAAAGAATGAAGGATAGGATGCGGAATGGCAATAGTTTTGCTTTTCTTTGTCAAGATATTAGTGAACTTGAGCACTCCAATCAGGTTAATCTGCCAAGAGTAACAGTCGTTATGCCTTTCAAAGGATTTGAGGAGCACAATTTACAGAATTGGAGGAGTCAGGTAAGAGATTATCGAATGAATACCACTGGGAGTTTGTTGATGATGCTCTTCTTGACTTCTTGTTGAAAATATATTGGCTTTTTGTAATTTTAACTTGATCTTATGAGTTTAGTTTTAGGATTTTTTGTCATTCTGGAGATACTATTAAAAGTTTTGTTTTTCCTATGACAATTGGTATTTAATTATGGTATTTGCAGATTTTTTGAGCTAATACTTAGAATTTTGGAATTTGAATTCACTTTACAAGTTATTAAGTTTTCCTTTGTTGTAGTATCATTACGCTTTTCATTTGAGCTTCTCCTTTTAATAAAAAATTTATGTTCATTATGAGTCTATTCTTATACAAATGCAGATAACATCTCTCTACGGTGGCCCACTAGAGTTTCTTTTGCGGTAGAAAGTACAGAGGATTCAGCTTACCATGCTGTGTCACCACTAATATCAGAATATGAGATATAATGAAGTCCATAAATTCTTTTATTCTTCACATAAATAAGTTATACAATCTTGTATATAAACACATTTCAGTTTGTTTTTCTTCCCAAGGCCCTGCGTGGAAGAAGTGAAACTTCCATATTGAGGCTAGATTCTGGTCTTTTTGGTGGACTTGCATTGTGATGAACACACTTTTTATACAATAGTTATTCCTCATACTTAGTCTTTTAAACCTCTTTTGGGCTGAATTGCATAGACTTAGACCTCATTTCATGACTTAGGATCCATTTATGCTTAATTGCAATTTCCAGCAATACTGGGCATTATATGCTGTCTCTGTGTTTCAGGCATATNTTTATCAACAACTTGTAGTAAAAAATTCACAACCAACTGGTATGTAAGTTATTTTACATATATTTGATAAACTTTTCTAATTGGAGCGCTCACTAGTGAGATGATAAAGAACCCTGAGGTATGAATTATAAATGTTTCTTTTGTGATTTTTCTGTTAGGTTTTTAAGTTATAATAATTGTAGTTCCACTTGCCTAAAGTATTTGAAAATGTTATAAACTGTTTTAATGTTTAACAGATATTTATTCAAACTGGATATCCTCTCGATTTGCCATCTGGAAGTCTAGGGAGTTATTGCATCTATGAATACCATATGGTACGCCAGGCTTTATGCCTCCAATCTTTGCAGCACTTGTTTGTGTGTAAGATTGTGTATATTGTATGTTCTGTTATTTGTCATTTGTTCTAATGATGCTTCATTAGTCAAATTTGGCTTCAGTCTTAGAAATGATTAGATACTTCATCTGCATGCTAGTGGTAGGCTATTATGATTGTAAATATGTCAGCCATTTATGGCTTTTCATTTACATACTGATAATATATCATTATACTTTTTAAACTCATTTGTCCTTTTTATTTTATTATACAGCCTTGTTCAATGGGCTTTGCAACTGGTGGAAAAACATTCTTTCTCTGGGGAGGTTACATGATGGCAAGTAGTTTTTTTACTTGTTATTATTATTATTTTAATTTTTTTTTGGGTGATGCATCCAAGAAATTAGATACTAACTATTTTGATTGTCTACATATGCATGCTGATGACTTTAGGCAGGACCATCATGGTGTAGTCTCAGGACTTAGAGATAGTGGATATTCTGATGATATGACTCTTGCAGCTATAGTTGGGATATTGGAATTACTTGAGAAAACAAACATTTGTTTTGGAGTCATATACAACAAAGGTTAACTAGATCATGAACCATGCCTTGTTTACTTCTGGGGATTGGTAGCACCCTATTTTATGGCAATAATTCATGTTGTAGTAGCATTAAGATTCTATTATTAGCAAGACTTTTTTACTGTATAATTCACTCATTTGTAAGCTATCATGTTTTGTAGAATACTAATAGAGTCATGTTCTGTTGTTAACTTATAAATACAAAAAGGTTTTGAATATTTTTGTTAAATTATTCTTTTTATAATAGAGTGTATTCAAATAAAATATTTTATAAAAACATACATTTGAAATACTACATTTTAATTACATGTAATTAAATTTCACAAGAATTTATCAAATAATAGATTTTGATTTTTAAGAAATATTATTTAAGAATTTACCTTTAAAAAAAACTTAAAAATTCCATCGGAATTTTCAAATTTCAACTGAAAAATTTCGTTGGAATCCAAAAAAATTTATTGTAGTAAAAGCTCTCATCTCCCTTGTTTAAGAGATTTAAGCTCAAAGGGGGAAGGAAACTGATGGTATGATGTTAACCCTTATACTCCTTTTTAAATTGCATTTCTGTTTGGAGAGGAAAATAAATAAATTAACTATTGCCCTTATTCATTTTGCTGTACATGGGGGTAGGTCTTTGGGCTATTGCCCAAGATTGCAATGCCTGCAGTCACGTTCTATAAACAAAGCCACGACCTCGCAGGTGAAAAAAAAAATCTATGACCTACGACCCAAGATTGAATGCTTACTAATGAGGCTCAATTCATGTGCAATGTCCACTATATTAATTCAATTAAAAAAAAACATGTCCACTATATTAATTAGTAGTGCTATATGCACAGTTAAATATTTGTTTCTCTTTATATAGTAAATATATACTTTTTTTTTTTTTATGAGGAGAGACCTTAACTTAATGAAGTCATTTCCAATCTTAAGACTGTCCCTCATCTCTTTATCCTAAGAAAATATATACTTTCTTTTATTAATTGATTAGTTTAGAGAGAGAAATATGAGAGATAAAAAGGAAAAAAAAGAAGTGTATTATATTATTTAATTTTATATTAAATATATATTTTAATAATAAATGATAAATTTGAAAAAATATATTACAATATGACATTTCCTTTCTTTTTTCTTTGCTCATTTTAATGATTCAAACCAGAGAGAGCAAAGCTCCTTCCATTTTTTTTTTCTTTCCCTCCCTTTTCTCTTGTATCATTCTTTTTCCTTCCTCCTTCAACTCCCAAACAGAGCCTTAGAGTTGAGATCTCCTCCTCCAAGCTTCCACCAACCTTTTCCAAGTACTCACTTCTAAGAATCAAAGTGATGGAAAAATTTGTTGGGGCTCGAATGAAAGCAAACACACGGTTGCAGTTGTTCCATCGTGCAGTCATCATCAAGAAAAATTCTAAGCCTATCTATCATTATAGCACCAGTAATCAAGCACTTGACAAATTCCACTTGGAACTCTTTTTATTTAAATCCCCTTATGTAAACTGTTTAATTTCAGTTGGGATTGATATAGTCAGAGAACCCTCTTCTCTGTCAAACCATGAAATTGGAGTTTTCAGAATCTTTTCTAGATTTGACATATTTGATAACCTGTCCAAGGAAACAAATCAAGCAAATAAGTTTGGCAATTAAGTCAGGCTATAATACATTGTACGTAATTTTTGAGGATTTGTAAATCCTATCACTTTTGATAGGATTTGCAAATAATTTCTTTTCAAATAAAATCAATTCATTGCAGTTTAAAACTTGTTCTGAACACACTCATAGCATAGCTTAAGAATTAGTAGCAATACCTTGTTATTGATTTCAAGAATCTGCAAGTAAATCCATGCTCTAAGATGAATCATCGATTTCTCCAGCATTGTTTTATATCTAGATCAATGCAATGTTAATTTCTAACTTCCAACTATGGAACATTCAGGATTCTGAGCCAGGAAAAAAAAATGCTGTAGAGGTAAAAATTTGTGCTGAAAGAAAAGAACTTTCTCAAGATCCAACTATTATCCTAATTGCAAACATATACATGGTTAGCAATCAAATGTATAACAACTAGAAATTAGGATTAAGGAACACTCACCGAAAGATCATCGAGAATTTCCATGATCAACCTAATTTAGGCATCCTTTGAATATTTGGGTCGAAATAAGAATGAATAACCCTAAGTTTTAGATTTTAAAAATTTGGATCTCAATCCTCTAAATTGAGAAGTGCACTTCAAAGAGTAAAGTACAAGTCATTAGTTAGAAAATCAGGAGAGTAAGTTTTAAAAATACAATAGATATATTTTCAAGGGGACACCTGTCACACCCTAATGGTTGAGCACTTGGTCTTCACCCAGTACATTCCCATGGTTGAGCACTTAGTCTTCTATTATGAAAATATCGTGTTCAAATCCCATAAGGACTAGGTGGGATAAATTTTGAGAAGAAATAGGTTATCCCTTGTTGTGTAGTTTTTAATTGACAAACATATATATATATATATATATATATATATATATATAGATATATATATATGTAAAATAAATCTTTATCTAAATGCATGCATTTTATCAAAATCTAAACAATTGATTTTTCCATCAACAGTTCCTCTCTAAAGTGGAGGATCTAGATTGTAAAAATCCAATGAAGATTTTGATTTGCAGTGACTGTAAAAGTGAGCGGAGCATGCATAAATAAAACCTTTTTTTTTTATTACCATTATTTTAATTAAAAATCTCAATTTTACCAAACAGTTAATAATATATTTTGCAAATCAAAATATTATGAGGAAAAGTTATATGTTTCATCTACCTCTAATTTCATTCTAAATAGATTTTATTGTCAGATTTTTCCATGAAAAAAAGTGTTAATAAACTTATCAAATCTTATTAGAAAAGTACTCAAACAAATTCCATGGATGCAGCAATTTTTTTTTGGCTTAATTGCAATTTTGGTTCTCCTATTTTAACCACTTGAACGTTTTGGTCCTCCTTCTTTAAAAATGAACTATTGAGTCCCTCTATATTCATAAAATGTACAAGTTTAGTCCATTTATCTTTAAGTCAAAATTCTTAGGTTTATTTCAAGATGTAAGGTTCTTTGATTTATAATCCTACCGTTCAGATTGAAGTGTTACATCTTGTGAACCTCCTCACTAAATTTTAGCTTGATCTAACGGTGGGACTCAACCCAAAATACCAAAATCATAAGTTTTCATCTAACCGAAAATTTAGTCTTTTTTACCATTAGATTGAGCTGAAATTTAATGGGAAGATTCACAAGACGTAACTCTTCAATCTGAACGGTGGGATTATGAATCAGAGAACTTTAGACCTTGAAATAAACCTAAAAATTTTGACTTAAAGATAAATGGACTAAACTTGTACATTTTATGAATATAGAGGGACTCAATAGTTCATTTTTAAAGAAAGGGGACCAAAACGTTCAATTGGTTAAAATAGGAGGACCAAAATTGCAATTAAGCCTTTTTTTTTTTTTTGTAATAGTAGGTGTCGAATTTTCATTAAGAGGAAGCCGAATTTTACGAACAACTTCAATGGAGTGCTGCATTTTCNAAAAAAAATTTAATGTGAAATCTTTTTTTTTTTAATTGAAAAGTTAGTGTCGTATTTTGAGAGGGGGGTGTCAAATTTCCACAAATGTTATCAGTTGAGTGCCGAATTTTCATAGCAATTCTTTTTTCAAGTGCCTAATTTTGCCAAAAACTCAAGTTGACTGTCAAGTGCCGAATTTTCATAGCAGCTTTTTTTTAAGTGCCGAATTTTAATTACGCATGATATGTTCTTGACACGGAGATGCGTCATGAGGTAATGATTGAATGCAAACTCACGTTGGACAATCTATTAGTTTCAATAATATGATCACAACTCGGTGTAATGGTTTCACTCGAGGTAGTTAGGTGCTTTGGAAAAATGACGTAACACTCGTATGTCATTAGAATCATCATCATTTTAATTTAAATTTAGTTTTTAATGTCAGACTGGACCATCAATAACATGTAATTAATTGTTGACATTATATAAATGAATGGTTATTGCAATATCTTAATTTTGATTACTTGCAAAATAACTTTATTATTGCTCTACTTTTGTAATTAAAATTCGACACTCAGCTTCTTAAAAAAAAAAAAAAAAAAAATGCGACACTCAACTTGAGTTTTTGGCAAAATTCGGCACTTGAAAAAAAATTGCTATGAAAATTCGGCACCTCCTCTCAAAATACTGCACTAACTTTTCAATTAAAAAAAAAAAGATTTCACATTAATTTTTTTTTGTTGAAAATGCGGCACTCCATTGAAGTTGTTGGCAAAATTCGACTTCCTCCTACTGAAAATTCAACACCCACTATTACAAAAAAAAAAAAAGAAAAAAGTGCTGCATCCACGGAATTTGTTTGAGTACTACCGTATGTATGGAAATTCTTTCCAAAACTGCAATATTGGAAGACTTGCTCCCCAACTTTGCTGCATATTGCTAATACCAAGAATACCATAAAGAAAAAAGGTACTACTAGCCAAGGAACAAAATTTCGTGTCGTTTCACATGAAATATTTTGNCTGAAAATTCGACACCCACTATTACAAAAAAGAAAAAAGAAAAAAGTGCTGCATCCATGGAATTTGTTTGAGTACTACCGTATGTATGGAAATTCTTTCCAAAACTGCAATATTGGAAGACTTGCTCCCCAACTTTGCTGCATATTGCTAATACCAAGAACACCATAAAGAAAAAAGGTACTACTAGCCAAGGAACAAAATTTCGTGTCGTTTCACATGAAATATTTTGGTTTTGTCCGTAAACGATACGAAACTCCAGTCTAATTTTGAAAATCAACAATTTTGATGGAAACAGAGTAGATTCAGTGAATTTTGAACGAAACCACCAAAAATTGTAAAGTTTCTACGAAGCAGAAAATGAATAATCTAAAAAAAAAAATGAACAAGTGAAAATCTACAAGAATCATTTTTTGACCACTAACCATCAATTTGAAACTAAACTAAATATAATGTAAAAACAAAGAAAATTTTTTAAGCTACCTGAAGGTCAATCTCTCTATCCCTGGAGGTTAGTCTCTCAATCTTGTATCTCTTTGACCTTCTCAGTCTTGCATCACTCTGACCCTCTAATTTTTTTTTATTTTTTTTTTATTTTTGGTTCTCCATGGTTCTCCCCTTCATTATTACCGAGAGTTATGCTCCATGGTTCTTCGTGGTTTTCCCCTCCATTGTAGTTATGTTTTTAGTTTCTTTTCATATTCTTGTCTTTGACTCTTTGAAACTTGAAAGAGAAAGAAAAAGTGAAAAACCACCAGGCATATGCACATGGTCTCTGTTTCCCTTTTCAAGGTTGTTTTTTTTTTTTTTAATTTTTTATTGTTAATGAATGCATTATTATATTATAGATTATTGATATAGTTTCCTATTTATTTTTTATGGGATCAGTTAGCAAATAGTAACTTAGGATTCTTGGCTCTTTGACCCCAATAATGTAGTTGGGTAACTTATTTACATAATTAGGGTAATCTGAAACTTAATTACTTGAATAATATAGTTTTTAAAAAATTAAAAAAAAATAGTTCTCAACCTTGTGGGCCCCACCAGACACGACGGGGGCCCGCAACGTATAATCACCGGACACATCGGGGCCTGTGCATCCCTCCATCTCTCTTCCTCCCAGCTCTTCCTCCATGTCTTTCCAAAAGATTTCGCTAGAAGCTCTGAATCTTCATTGTTGCAAGTGAGGCAAGTATAGTAGCTGATAAAGCAAGAGATAAAGTTGGAATTTTCTTCCAATTCAGAATATATACTCTCAAGTCCTCAACTTTGCAAGAAAAAGGGGAAAGGAACCGAGTGAGTTTGTTGAAAGGAAGAGAAAACAAGGACTAGTTGATGTTGCTGTTACAGAGTTTGGTAGACATTTGAGCACAGTTCTAGGTTTTGGAGTATACTATTGAGTGAAAGCACTATCACTCCAGTGGATAACATTATCCAGTGATGGAAATTATGTGCTTCTTGTATCTCCTGCTAGTTGGGTTTCTGTCAAAATCTCAGCTTGTGGGTGCTCAGTTCCAGGACCAAACTATATTGGTTGCCATTAACGCAGAGCTTAAAGTACTTGGATGGGATATGAACAACTCAAATTACTGCTCTTGGCAAGGTGTTAGCTGCGGGAACCACTCAATGGTGGAGAAGCTCGATTTCTCTCATAAGAACCTTCGAGGTAATGTGTGGAAAAGCTAGGAGGAAAAGAGATGGAGGGATGCACCGTGGGGCTCCCGGCATGTCCGGTGGGGCCTGCAACGTCTAAAACTACTTTTTTATTTTTTATTTTATTTTCAATTTTTTAAAAACTACATTATTCAGGTAATTAAGTTTCTTTAATTATGTAAATAAGTTACCCAACTACATTTTTAGGGTCAAAGAGCCTAGGATTCTTTTTAAATTATTTATTAAATTTTTATAAATTTACTCTTAGATTATATTTAAATTCTGAATATTTATCTCTATATATTCTATTGTTAATTGATTGAAATATTTTAATATATATTTGTTGATTATCTATTGTGTAATTTAAGATTTAAAGCATAATATGTATTTTGTATTAAATTTTATGTATGCTAAATATTATCAAAATTTATAGACATTAATTATATAAAAAAATTATTTGAAACGCTTCTTCAAAAATCTTCGGTTTCTAAGAAATTTCTGAAATGTTTCCAAAACGTTTCCGTTTCCTAAGTAATCGAAACGGTATCTCGAAATGAAATTTTGTTCCTTGATACTAGCCTACTAATGAGAGTTACACTGAATTTGGGTTAAAACAAAACAAACCAAAAGCTAGCCAACTCTGTTAGCATGCAGGATGAGACCGGATGCACCATCTCCCATCTAGTGCATCTTCATTGGACAAGTCATATAAGATTCAGTGCAGTGCATTTTGTAAGTCCCGCTTGTCAGATTTTATTTCTTTTTAATTTTTTTTTGAAAAAATATAATATTTAAATAAATAATTTAAAAAATATAATAGATAAATAAATTTATTTTGAATTGTAATATCTAGATCAAAGAGTTTTTAGTTGGGATTACCTATTTTGTTCTTTGTGATTGAAGAACCAATTGAGGCGTCACTCACCCGTCACTGCAAGAATTGTCAATATATAGGTAATGTTGCGTTTTATTTGGGATTCTAATTATAGCATTCATGGGTGAAACAATGACTTGATGTGCATGACTGGTGTATTTGGTAAGAGTAAAAAATTAAACGAATTGAGGGTGAAATACTACTATTTACACATAGGTATAAATTTCTCAGCAATTACACGAGTGCTCTCAGAAAGAAGGTGGGGAATCAAAGATAACAATTTCTATGGTGGATTCTATTGTTGCTTAATATGATTGTCATCTTTCGAGTATTCAGAAGAAGAGAAGCCTATTTACGAGGAAGAGACATCAAAACTGAAGAAAAAGGCAAGTGCAGAGAGGTTTGGCATACCTAAATACCTTGTCCTTCTAGGGTTGCTAGTTATGCACTAGTTTCCGAGACTAATGCTTTGGAGGAAGAAAAAAGGGAAGCAAGAGCAGTTAGGTTTTCAAATCTACCATCAAGTTCTCAAACTAAAGACAATGAGGGAAACATCGATCATCCATCAAAGGAGGAGGAGAGGTCTGAAAGATGGCTGCTTGCTTCCTTAATACTAGGAAATATTACTGTCTAGTTTCTAACAGTTCATGATTTTAAGAATGAATCTTGACATATTAGATGTTTTTCAATGAAAAAACATATCAATAAGATATACATGTATAATGTTTAAATTTATTCTTAATTTTGTTTACTTTCACCTTCTTATTGTTTCCATATATAACAAAATGGGTTATATCTACCTTTTTAACATATTAGGGTGGGAATTTGTATTACTTGCAATCTTGAGTCATATCCAAAAAGGGGTATTATATTAGTTATGTAGAGGTTGACTTGAATGAATATTTTTAACCCATTTGTCAAATTTTCTATAGGATTATAAGTGGCAGCAAAAATAGAATGATCACTACTAAATTCTTATGGTTTGTTTGGGAGTTTAAAAGTTAGGAGAAAGAAAGGAGATGACTAAAGCTCTCTTCCCCCTTGGAAGGGAAAGTCAGTATTTATTGTACAATTATGTTGAGGAACAACAAAGGCCATGGCGGTTATCTAGACAAGGAAATGCCACCTTATGAGTGCATCGCATTGAAAAGCAGTGTTTTCATCAATGACTTAAAGCTAGAAGTTGAAAGGAATTTCAGAGACATTTATTGGGGATTGAGGGTTTTTGTTGTGGAATCAATTGTGAATTTGAATGCCAATGGAACAGATTTGGTTTTTGGGCTAATTGAAGTGGGTCGAAAACTTGTCATTGAGGGTTGGAGCAGTGACATAGGAATCGACATGTATGAAAGTGATCCAAGTAATGGGATGGTGGAGTGCACTTGTGGAACTAAAGAAGATGATGGGGAGAGGATGATTTCATGTAATATTTGTGAAATTTTGCAGCATACTCGGTGTGTTCGCATTCCAAATGATGAAGAAATTCCTCACATATTTTTGTGCAAAAGGTGTGAGCAAGAAATTGTTCAGTTCCCTTCATTGCCATAGCTATGTGTTAAGGAATTTCCCTTCGAGTATATATTGATTTGATCCTCATTGTTGTGTTTCTGCGTAACTATTCCGTTCTTCTAGTTTACTTTCTAGTGCTTGGTTTAGTTTGGAGTATCCTTAAACATATTGAAGTCTTAGAATGAATTGTTTTGCATGTACCATTCAAAGTTACTTTTTTTTTTTTTTTTGAGTGCAAGTTGACGAAAATATTTTTAGTTGATTTAATATCAAAGTTCATAACAAGATAACCATTGTCACAATATGCACCATTAATTCTGTATCTGATGGACAAAAAAGAGAAAGAAAAGACATTGTCACAAAGTGCACCATGCAGTAAGAAAAAGAAAACTTGAACTTTTAGGAGTGGCAGCCAATCAATTATAAAGGCTGACTTGAATGGTCAAAATTTAGATAAAGTTTCATATGTACTTGTGGTGCTGTTCTTTTATTAAAATATTACATATATATATTTTTAACAATTCAACAGATCACCTTATATTGACACACTCTGAATTTCTCTCTTACCCACCCATTCCACGCTTAGTTTCTCTCTCACCAACTCACCCTTGGTGTGTCCCTACCTCTCTCTACAACAATCTCTCCCACCAAAGTTAGGACGGAGCCGATGCCCATCTCTGAGATCCTTCCAAAATTTCTTCCTTCCTCCACTCACCACCGTGCATCAAAAATTAGGGCCGACCAACACAAGGCTCATGAAAGATTTGGAATCGTAACCAAATCAAACACAAATAGTGAATTTTCCATAGAAAAAGGGGAACCAAACAAAACTGAGCCTTCAATTCAAAGAGAAAGGTGGTTCTGATCGGCTGCACCTACCCATAAACCATAGCAATCTTCATTTCATTATTTATTTCCTAAATTCTTTCTTTCTCTTGGATAGAGATTGCTAACTAATTCATCTTAATTACTCTATCATGATTTTGGTCATTTGGAAACAGAGATAGAGATTATTGTAGAGGAAGGAGGGACGCCGCCAAGGGTGGGTGGGTGAGAGAGAAACTGAGCTTGGGATGGGTGGATGAGAGAGAAACTGAGAGTGTGTCAACATAAAATTTTAAAAAATATTAATGAAGCTTTAGAAAATTAGAAAGCTTTATCTGATGTTTACATTTTTGTCTCACCCCCACTCTCTATGTCTTTCTCTCTCTGTCTCTTTCTCCGTGACTTTTGGAGTTTCCCGTTCTCACTAAACTAATGAGATGTGGGGCAGCTTGTAATTTTCAGTAGAGGCAAATATATATATATATATATATATATATATATGTGTGTGTGTGTGTGTGTGTGTGTGTACGCGCTACTATTTTGAAGTATTCAAAACCCGGACTAGCACTATAAATAAGCTTCTTTCTTTCACATATACATTCCACCAACAATTAGGTTCATGATCTTCCATGTTAATTTCATGATGATGAAGAATCATCCTCCCAAACTTGTATACGCACTGATCTTTATTTGGTCACTAAGTTTCTTGGTGGTGAAGGCGAAGACACAAAGAAAGGCAACAGTGGCAGTGAAAGTGGGCGTGGTACTTGATGTTGAGGAAGATGGGGTTGAGCTGCATCAACATGTCCCTCACAGACTTGTATTACTCTCATTCTGATTACAAAACCAGGCTTGTCTTCAACGTCAGAGATTCCCACAGGGACGTTGTTACTGCTGCTGTTCAAGGTCTCTCTCTCTTTCTCCCTCTCTCTTTCTGTGTGCATTTCGTTTCCTTGCACCATATATATGCATATTTGAATTATTTACTTCTTCATTATTAGTTTTTACATTTTGCGTAGATTCTTTGTATGAATAAGACAAAGAGTATGCAGAAGTTCTTTGGAATTTTTTGTTGGAATTTTTTTTCAAAATCAAATTATAATAGTAAAATTCGGTTGGAATTATTATTCTGTTGAAATTCAAAATTCCAACAGAAAATTTTTATTGGAATCCAAGAACTTTCTTGCAGTGAAGTAGCCAGGTAGATAAAATAAATTGTTTGAAGAAGAATTTTTTCTGAAGTTATTAGGAATAGTTTTGGGTTTGGAATTTTGGACAGTTTGTGTGACATTTTGAAATCAAACGTCCATAATTTATTAAGAAAAATGAGGTGGACATTTTTGGTTGGCTGAGAACCAACAGAGTACAGTAGATCATTTTCTTACGGTAGTGTGTCGCAGTATCTGCAGCAATGGAATAGATTGCGCCACATTATCCGGCAACTCAATCTGGGCCATTTAATAATTTTCAATTTGTAGTTGAGATAAAAAGAAAAGAAAAATTCCATACCTATAATGATAGGGTAATTAACAAAAATAATATATTTTTAAATTTTGTTTATTTCAATATTTTAATTTTAAATTTATTTACCTTAATATCTTAATATTTTTTTTTTAAAAAAAAGTGGCAAAAGAGGTAAGGCCATAAACGTCCCCTTTTAGGACTCTAATGTCATCCTTCATTGAAGAACCTTGATCACGGAAAAAAAAAATGTGTCATTTAAAAGTGTTGTTAGTTGTAAGCATTAATTTTTACATAACAGCTCAGACCAAATGATTTATCATTTTTTTTTAGGGAAAATGATTATAACGTTCCAACTTCGAATTGGTCATAGGAAAGAATGATAAAAGAAAGTGGCGTTCCAACTTCGAATCTATTTCTGTCAATTGTATCAGATTTTATGACTATTAAGAATTGGTCATACTGAGTGAATGAAATTATTTGAGAATTGATGTCCCAATTCCACCATATTAGCTTGACCGATGTGCTTAGAGAAGGAAATCAATAGCTAGCAAACCGACGTGAAGGTGGGGGTGATGGATGGTAAGTGGTAACCGATGGGACTTGGAGAAGAGGAAAGCTCTAGAAAATTAGAAAGCTTTCTCTGACGTTTAGATTTTGGGGGACTTTAATTTACCCCAAGCAAAAATATAGGGTTATATAAC
>QAOA01007094.1:0-12076 GCA_003255065.1 Cercis canadensis
AATAAATAAAAAAAAGGTTTTCCAATTGTTTCCTATTTTCTTAATACAATTGGTGGTGACTCTAGAGCTTTCATTTCGAAAACTAAATCTCTTTTTATTCCAAATTAAGTAATTTTGATTTTATTAAAACCGTAAGACATGTGGCTTCAATGTATATAATTTTTAGAATTTTTGCATGTCCAGTTCACTCTAAGTTTTGGCTCTAGTTCACTCTTAGTTTTGTCTCTTAATAATCATAAGTCTTTCAGTCTTGCTTACTTGTATTTTTGTATATATGAGCATTCTCGAACATAATTCATGGTAATTATGAGTGCAAGCAAATCTGAAGGCCAACCGAATTATATCCAGATGCAAGCGTGGAGCAAGAACGTTGTTTTATTTATCTTTTTTTTTTTTTTAATTTTTGGATGGAATTTAAAATTTTTTNGGATGTAATTTAAAACTTCTCAATACTTAGAGTTTGAGACAAGTTTTGCAATATTTAAAATCATGCATTTGCATTGCATGTAAAAATATACCTGTGTCGTGTAGTATCCGCATGCCCCTTCACTTATCATGGGAGGATAGGGCGAGTCAGTCCTATATGGGATATCTTTCTCTATCCGATATAGATGAAGGTAGCGCCACCCTAGACGGTTGCTTCATGCGATGAAGGGGTGGAAGGATTTAGGTCTCGGTAGATAATTCATGCATTGCACGTTTAAATTTTGAGTTTTTATTTTTGTCAGATATTCTTGTAATCAATTTATTATTCTGGGGTAAATAAAATATACATTTTTTGGCCATATTCTATTCGCACAAATAATTTAGGGTAATCGTCTTTAGACGGATGCTGTGGGGTGCCTAACACCTTCCCTATGCATAAACAGACTCCCGAACCCTTTCTGGTTTGTAGACCGATGTTTTTTTTTTATTTAATAAAAAAGGGTTTTTCAATTGTCCCCTATTTTCTTAATACAATTGGTGGCGACTCTAGAGTTTTCATTTCGAAAACTAAATCTCTTTTTATTTCGCCATCCGCGTCGTAGCGACCTTCGGGTACGTTGTGACAGTACTACTTAACAATTTTTATTTAAGAACTATACAAGTAATTTCATCTTAGGTTTGAGCCCATTTTTTCGGGCAAGCATTTTCCTAGCCCAACCTAACCCTAACACCAAGTTATATGAGCTTGCCCATTGGGCTACGCCCATTTTTCCATCTCTATTGTTGAGTCACTCTATTTGGGGATGAAGCGACCAAAACATAAATAGTTCAACCACATGGTAAGTCAGACTAAAATACATTGTCTAGTCGTTCCATCCATTGTTGGAGCGACACTTGAAGTTACTCCATTTATTGATGCAATGGGACTTGAACCCAAAGTTTTTTTCGGAGTGGAAGAAGGTTTTGCAAATTAAATCTTCAACAATGACCATAGATCTTATCCCAACAAATAGTTCTTAATCAACACACACCATTTAATGTGGTTTTCTCTATTAAGAAGTTGCAGCACAATTGGACCATCAATCTGGAACTAGCATCAAGTGAAGAAACTATATTAATTTTATGCTCGAAATTATATGACAACTCAAAAAAATAATTTAAAAACAAAAAAGAAATAAAAATTAGGCTTTGATAATCAGGTTGGACTGAAAAAGGCCAATTGGGTCTCAAACTCTAACACAGTTTATAGGGGTCGGGCCCAGTATTTTTAAGCTAATCTATTTAATATTCAGAACAGGAAAAGAGATTGAA
This sequence comes from Cercis canadensis, assembly GCA_003255065.1. NCBI lineage: Eukaryota > Viridiplantae > Streptophyta > Magnoliopsida > Fabales > Fabaceae > Cercis > Cercis canadensis. Next base: position 1,738 of record QAOA01007094.1, read on the forward strand.
ACTTGCACCAAAGGAGAAAAAAAAAAAAAAAAAAAAAACANAAAAAAAACATTGAAACGGCTGCAGTCCTTGACGTTTTGAACAAGAACGAAATCCTATCAAAACTCTTGTTTCTCGCAGGCACTCTCTTTCTCCGTGTGCTGCCCTGGTGATTGTGATTTGTGATTCTGCTAACCCGAAGAGAAGCGAAAATGAGGCCGCGGGGGAGCAACAGGAGCGAAGGGGAAGAAGAAAGGAGCAAGCTTCGTTATTGATTGTGCGAAGCCAGTAGAAGATAAGGTCATGGACATTGCCTCTCTTGAAAAGTTCCTTCAGGAGAGGATTAAAGTTGGTGGCAAAGCTGGTGCTCTTGGTGATTCCGTTACTGTCGCTCGCGACAAGAGCAAAATCACCGTCACCTCCGATAGTAACTTCTCCAAAAGGTACCCTTTCTTCTCATCTAATAATTGTAGTATCCCTTTTTTCAATTTCTTTATTTTCTTTCCCAAATGGTAATTTAGTAGTAATTAGTCTCATCGTTCTATTCACCGAGAATTAGATGCTTGAAGAGACAAAAGATTTAATATTTAGTTGGCAACTTGGCTTAATGTGGATTAATGCTCATTCTGGTTTTGCCTGTATCAGTTGACATATTCTTATGTGAGCGTATGATGTAAATGTTGCAATCATATCATAATAGGGTGTATTTAATGTAATTATATTACTTTGCTCTTTTGATAATTGACTAAAGAACAAAAAAAAACATAGAAATTGTGATAATTTTGTTTTAATATCGTCAGATTGATACTCTGTTTTCTAGTTCGTTTGAAAAAGTATTCATCCTGATATTTGTATTGTTGCTTGTTTTATACGTTCTCTAGTACAGTAACTAGTTGTTCTGATATGGGTTTCATCTGGATAGTTGTTTTATTGCTGGTTTTATATGTTCTCTAGTGTAGTAACTAGTTGTTCTGATATGGGTTTCATCTGGATAGTTGTGTTATTGCTGGTTTTATATGTTCTCTAGTGCAGTAACTAGTTGTTCTGATATGGGTTTCATCTGGATAGTTGTGTTATTGCTGGTTTTATATGTTCTCTAGTGCAGTAACTAGTTGTTCTGATATGGGTTTTGTCTGGATAGTTGTGTTATTGCTGGTTTTATATGTTCTCTATGCAGTAACTAGTTGTTCTGATATGGGTTTCCCTTGTTTTATCATGAAAATCTGGCTTGAGGTTTATAAATGGATGGGAACTGAAAAAAAGGCTGGAAAGAGCCAGTTAATATGTGGAGATTGCAAGTTTATGTTTCTATGTCTCTCTTTATGCATTTTTTCCTTGCAGTGTATCTCTTACTTAGAACTCTTAACTCTTGCGTAGATTAAAGACCTTTTATTCTTTACTGATTTGAGTTGAGTCTTCATGTTATGACATGCCCCAGTGTTACCTCTGCGTTGTGTATGTCTGGTTTGAGGTTCATAAATGGAGGGGAGCAGTACAAAAAGCTAGAAAGAGCCTGTTAATGTGTGTCAAGATTGCTTTGCATATTTATGCGTCTCTGTTTCTCTTTGTCAGAATTTATGCCATGTAGCACCTTATTATTTCTTATTCCAGTTATACCTGACAGATTTGAATCTTCATCTTGTAACCTGCTCCATTTGTTACCTAAGCCTTTATTTTGTCAAAATCAAAGCCTTTATACAGAAAAGAGATTTTGTGTGACTTGTCTTATCCTGAAATTCCATATTGCTTTGCTGTAAGAATAAGTTGAAATTAAGTCCTATTATGCTCTATTGCTGCTATAAAATTTCATTTCTGACTTAGGTTCTTTAAAATTTTTTGTTTGTTGCTGGTGGTGATAACCATAGACAATGAATGTTTGTTTTTGATTGGTATGCACATGCATATTAAATATTATAAATATGGAGTGCTACTCTCCATTTTGCTAATTTGAGCTTGATCTGTTAGTGTGCTATTGAATGCTTTTAGAATTGAAAAGAAGTTGTTATATAAGAAACAATTCTAGTTCATTCAAAGGAAATCAGTTCATTAATTGTGTTGTGTGTGCTTGCATAGGAAAAATTATATTTTTAGTGTAAGCAGCAGCTAGTTTCTGTAATGGTGGTTGCTTCCTGCTTATTGCAGCAGATTCCCTGTTATGATGCCATGCTACTTGAGCTGTTTTTGTAATTATATGCTTTCCATAAACATTACATTAGTTTCTTAATAGTCCCAATGTTCTGACAGTACCAGCTTAATGTGCCAAAAGTGATGTGCTTACAAAATTTCTTGCCTTTAGTATTAGGATTTCCTTGATTTCATCATGTTTTNCAGATTCCCTGTTATGATGCCATGTACTTGAGCTGTTTTTGTAATTATATGCTTTCCATAAACATTACATTAGTTTCTTAATAGTCCCGACAGTACCAGCTTAATGTGCCAAAAGTGATGTGCTTACAAAATTTCTTGCCTTTAGTATTAGGATTTCCTTGATTTCATCATGTTTTAAATTTTCTTCATTCTTCACCATTTCTCAGGTATCTTAAATACTTAACCAAGAAATACTTGAAGAAGCACAATGTTAGGGACTGGCTTTGGGTTATCGCTGCCAACAAGGACCGCAATGTCTATGAATTAAGATACTTCAACATTGCTGAGAATGAGGGTGAGGAGGAAGACTGAGGAACTGATTATCTGTCATGAGGCATCATCTATTCGGCTTAGCTGTTATGAAGTCTCCTTTGTCCTTTTTTGTGTCTGTTATTTATTAACTTGTCATCAGATGTTTCAATGTTCTTGTTTTTCTTTTAGGACTAGCTTTTTGTCCCTACCAAGTTTAATAGTGAATTTTGGTGTGTTAAATCGTAAAATTTTAGACTAGGTTCATTCAACATATGTTGGCAACCTGATTTTGGTCAGCATTTACTATTACCGTAGAAGCTGGTTCTTAAGTTTTCCTCTTGCAACAAGGCTTAAGCTCCTTTTATAGGGTATCTGCAGTTGCTCTTAAGAGGAGTGCAGAATATTTAGAATTAGGTGCCATCATGCTTGGAATGATGGCTGCAAGTTATTCAAAATGTTTATGAAGCATCATTTACTATGTTGGCATCTATTTTGGATACAAGAGCAGTAGAAGGGGATATAATTTGCCGTTTCATATGCAATCATAGGAAAACTCCAACATTCTGGCTCTAAATGTCAACTCCAACTGCTTTTCTCAACTTCTAAAATCTGTCCCTTGGAACTACTTTGTTAAAACTGTCTGGAACTTGGTTTTTGGAATTGCAATATTCAAGGTTTTGTTTTGTTTTTTTTTTTTTTTTTTCATTCTTCAGTTGTTTCTTGAATAAAATGATGTTTGAGTACTCAGTCTTTTAAAATATGGGTCCCGTCAGAACTTGGTGGAGTAGTGTTACTCCTTAGGTAGATTAGAAATCACCAATAATAAACCTAGATATAGAGAAGATAGATCTACCAAAAAGAAGGTAAATTGTGTTGTTGACAAAAATGTACACGTTCTGCGTTTTGCTAAGTATTTAATACTTCTCGTTTTCTTTCACTTTTCTATAGCAGACTATACTTGCCTAGGCATTAAAGGATCATTTCCTTTTATTCATTTCCCTGAAAACCAAGTTTACTTCATTCCTTTTCCCTTTCAAGGATCATATATGCAGAGCTTTGGGCTACCCTTGAAGCATATATTGGAAATTTTAATAAATAAGAAGATAAATTATATTGGATAATGCATTATTAGAAGGTATACTCTTACTGAAAAGTACTTTCAAGTTTAAACTTCACATATTATTTACTTTGAAACATGAAACATGGGATTGATCAGTTCTTTCAAAATTCCAAATGCTCCAAAATGGCCTCAAATCCTATTGCCATATATGTATTTCACGCTCTGTTAGTTTCAGGCATTACTATTCAAGTGATGCAAGTGAGTTTTCTTCTTTTTAACAGTCAATATATCATTAGATTAGGTTTTTTGCACACTATAATTAAGTTCTCCCTAGACAATCTTAAAGTGCAATGCAACTCCCGTCCTCCCAAATCAACCTGGTGTATTTAGGGGACATTACTATTCAAACTTTTGTTAACTTAGATAAATTTATTGCATCCTTATCACTAGGCTAATCCCTTTGGGTTAATGCAAGTTACATTGATATAATAATTCTCTTAGCATTAGTATTGCTTTAGGACAATGTTTAAATGTTTTTTTTTTTTTTTCCTTTTAAGACAAGCTTTTTGTCCTACGAAATTCTATAGTAAATTTTGGTGAGTTAAATCGTACAACTTTAGACCAACTTGATTTTGGTCAGCATTTACTATTACGGTAGAAACTGGTTCTTATGTTCCTCTTGCAACGGGGCTTAAGCTCCTTTTATGGAGTATCTGCAGTTGCTCTTAAAGAGGAGTGCAGTATACATGCAATAAGGTGTTATCATGCTTGGAATGGTGGCTGCCAGTTATTCAAAGTGTTTGTAAATCACCATTTACTATGTTTATCTCCCAGGGATTTGGGAATTGGGATGTCTTCTAATTAGGGTTTTGATAGTATGCTTGTCAAGTGTCTGGAATATATTTTTAATACAAGAGCAATATGACTGGTAGGACTGTGAAATTTCATAAAATAACTTGAGACACTTGCGTGATTGTATTTCTCAATATAAACCATGCATGCAATGGTAAAAGATGGAAGAAAACAAGTCTCTTTCATTTTACAACAAGTACCAGCACTAGCTTTCTCGTGCGTCACGTAGTGGGAGTCTCCTTCACATAATCTGAACAGTGAGATACATAAAGAATTTAATTAAGAGTAAAATATCATTTTGGTCCTTGAAAAATTATCATGTTACCACTTCAATTCTTAATTTATTTTTGGTGCCACTTTAGTCTTTTAATTTATATTTTGTTGGCTAATTTAGTCCTCTGTCTAGGTTAGTGAGTGAGATTAGATGAAAAAGTCTATATGACACGTTAAGTACTGACGTGACCGTTATGTGGTGACATAACACATTAAAAAAAATTAAAAAAAAACTTCTCTCTCATTTTTCTCTCTCTTTGCCCATTCCTCTTTATTGTTCCCATGGTTAGACAATGCCTCATCCTCATCATGAACAACAACAGCAGAATCCTCACTTCTCTCCGGAACATCCTTGTCTAAACTATCCTCGTCGTCTCAGATGACAAACAAAGATCAACAACATCCTCCTTAATGTCCTCAAATTGAGGACTTGTCTCCCGAGGATCTACAATATACAAATCCTCATCATCACTATCACCCACAAGACGAAGTTAATTTCACGTTTTCCTTTTTCTCATACAATACTTCATCCGTGAGCTAAAACTGAGCTGGGTTGTGTGTCACTTCCGAACCAACCCTGTTTTTCTTATTGCTCTGTTTCTTAACCTCCAAATCGCCATCTTTCTTCCTGCTCTATTTCTTAACCTCCATTTCGTCGTTCTTCTCTCTAGAGCGAGTTGTCGATGCTACGAGCATCTTGTACAACAAAAACTTCCGCTTTTTCTTCCTGCAATTAGACAAAAATAAGTCCCCTCCCCATAAGTAAAAAAATAGGCATATACTGCCCAGTAACGTAAAAGAAAAGAAACAGAGGAAAAAAAAAGGGGGAATGACCTTTAGAATGTGTATACCAGTAATAACAGGAGCGGCAAAAAAGCATCGATCACTGAGAGAGGGTAAGTGTTGTTCCCAAGCCTACAAAATAGAAAATAAAATACAAATAATAATAATAGGTTATAGAAAATTAGAGATGTGGCACCAAGATGAGACACGTGTATCTCGTTTTCTTTAAGACAATTCACACCTCTTGCAGGTGATTTTTAGTATATCCACTAGGTGTAGTGAGTTCTAGACGCATTGCCTCCAGGATACAACAGCCCGGTAACCACACCGTTTATCCTCTAATATTTTGCACAAATAAGAAGAAATGATTATCTCCAACACCCTTCTTTACCCAAGTATTTACTCACACAATATAAGCAAATAATATAAACACACTACAATTAGGTTGTACTTACAAATGTATCTCATACTCATACCAATTGTAGAAGCACATACACATATATATAGTATAGTGTACTACTTTTTAAAATTCTAACTGTTAGTCACAATTAAATAAATATTATAAACTTTTAAAACAAAGAATCAAAACACAAAGAAAACAGCTAAATAAAAGCCAAAACCATTCAGCCAATTAAAGTACTTTAAAACATTTTATAATGTAGTTACATTGCCAAAACTGAATAGTTTTAAGGCTAATAACAAAAACTTTTAAACACAATAAAAATAGAGAGAAGAGAAGTTGTAACATATATAACTATTGGGGCATTAATCATATAATATAATATATTTGTTTTTAATGAAATACCAACAGTAAGAGTGAGATAGAAAACACTACTTACTGCTTAGCTTAGTAAATAGAGGAAGGAGGGAAACACACAAAGCGTGCACGAAGTGTGTAGAACGAAGGTGATGATTATTGGAGAGAAGTCTACAAATATGGCAAGAATGGCCAAATGCAAATGGAGCCTGTTAAAGACTTGCCCTCATCAAATGCATATACTGTTGATCGAAAGAAGAGAGAGAGAGAGAGAGAGAGAGAGAGAGAGAGAGAAATGAGAGATGAATAGGTTATGGTGATGTGGGGAGGATGGGAGAGAGAGAGAAAGAAATGAGAGAGAAGTTTCCTTTAATTTTTTTTAATGTGTCATGTCATCATATAACGGTTACGTCAGTATTTAATGTACCATATGTAAATTTTTATCCAACTTCACTAACTGACATAGAGAGAAGACTAAATTGGTCGACAGAACATAAATTGAATGACTCAAATGACACAAAAAATAAATTAAGGACTAAAGTGGTAGGGTGACAATTTTTCAAGAACCAAAATGATATTTTACATTAAAGAGAAGGTTATAACATATTAGGGAGGTATGTGAATAGCTGGGAAATGAGCTAGCTTAGTCAAGCTGAAGGCCAAAATGAGTTGGGACAATCTAGCCCGTTTTTGTCTCGGCCAGCATAATGCTAGCCCATCCCGGCCCTCCTTGGGTTGCAGGCCAAAATGAGCCAGCTCTTTTTTTTTTTTTTTTTTTAGTGAATTGTTTAAACTATTTTTATTTGTAATAATACTAAAAATTAACAAAAGTTTTGGTTTTTTCTTTAGTGATTTGAGCTATTTTAGGCTAACTTGTTAATGAATCTAATTGTATAAGACAAAACATGCATAAAGTAATGAATAAAATTAAAATAAAGAATCAAAGATATATATAAAAAATACATATAATTGTAAATTAAAAATAAAGATACATAAGTAATTAAATAAATTGTAGTAATATATATTTCTAAATAACACTTACTAATATGTTTTAGTAATGTAGTCTTAAAAAAACTAATATGATTTAGTAATATAATCTTAAAAAAAAACAAAAGGATCCGTCCGGGCCAAACTCGAATGGATTGTGGGCCAATTCAAGCTAGGCCAACTATTTTAAAGTCCAGCCTACTTTTTAAACGGACCAGCCTATTCCCAACTCTAGGTATGTAATATCTCTTTGACGTAACAACATTAATCACTGATAATATTAAAGCATTTAATTTGGGTTATTTATTCTCTTGTATGCGATGTGAGAAAGGTCCTAATTAAAGAGAAGGGTAAGAATGGGAATGTCTAAAGAGAAGGGGAATGTCTAAAGGGAAGGGGAATGTCTAAAACATTGAAACGGCAGCAGTCCTAGACGTTTTGAAGAAGAACGAAACCCTATCAAAACTCTTGTTTATATTGGAAACCCTCGCAGGCGCGCTCTGCCCCCCTGTGTGCTACCCTGGTGATTATGATTTGTGATTCTGCTAACCAGAAGAGAAGCGAAAATGAGCCGCGGGGGAGCAACAGGAGCGAAGGGGAAGAAGAAAGGAGCAAGCTTCGTTATCGATTGTGCGAAGCCAGTAGAAGATAAGATCATGGACATTGCCTCTCTTGAAAAGTTCCTTCAGGAGAGGATTAAAGTTGGTGGCAAAGCTGGTGCTCTTGGTGATTCCGTCACTGTCGCTCGCGACAAGAGCAAAATCACCGTCACCTCCGATAGTAACTTCTCCAAAAGGTACCCTTTCTTCTCATCTAATAATTATAGTATCCCTTTTTTCAATTTCTTTATTTTCTTTCCCAAATGGTAATTTAGTAGTAATTAGTCTCATCGTTCTATTCACCGAGAATCAGATGCTTGAAGAGACAAAAGATTTAATATTTAGTTGGCAACTTGGCTTAATGTGGATTAATGCTCATTCTGGTTTTGCCTGTATCAGTTGACATATTCTTATGTGAGCGTATGATGTAAATGTTGCAATCATATCATAATAGGGTGTATTTAATGTAATTATATTACTTTGCTCTTTTGATAATTGACTAAAGAACAAAAAAAAACATAGAAATTGTGATAATTTTGTTTTAATATCGTCAGATTGATACTCTGTTTTCTAGTTCGTTTGAAAAAGTATTCATCCTGATATTTGTATTTTGCTTGTTTTATACGTTTCTAGTACAGTAACTAGTTGTTCTGATATGGGTTTCATCTGGATAGTTGTTTTATTGCTGGTTTTATATGTTCTCTAGTGCAGTAACTAGTTGTTCTGATATGGGTTTCATCTGGATAGTTGTGTTATTGCTGGTTTTATATGTTCTCTAGTGCAGTAACTAGTTGTTCTGATATGGGTTTCGTCTGGATAGTTGTGTTATTGCTGGTTTTATATGTTCTCTAGTGCAGTAACTAGTTGTTCTGATATGGGTTTCGTCTGGATAGTTGTGTTATTGCTGGTTTTATATGTTCTCTAGTGCAGTAACTAGTTGTTCTGATATGGGTTTCGTCTGGATAGTTGTGTTATTGCTGGTTTTATATGTTCTCTAGTGCAGTAACTAGTTGTTCTGATATGGGTTTCGTCTGGATAGTTGTGTTATTGCTGGTTTTATATGTTCTCTAGTGCAGTAACTAGTTGTTCTGATATGGGTTTCGTCTGGATAGTTGTGTTATTGCTGGTTTTATATGTTCTCTAGTGCAGTAACTAGTTGTTCTGATATGGGTTTCGTCTGGATAGTTGTGTTATTGCTGGTTTTATATGTTCTCTAGTGCAGTAACTAGTTGTTCTGATATGGGTTTCGTCTGGATAGTTGTGTTATTGCTGGTTTTATATGTTCTCTAGTGCAGTAACTAGTTGTTCTGATATGGGTTTCGTCTGGATAGTTGTGTTATTGCTGGTTTTATATGTTCTCTAGTGCAGTAACTAGTTGTTCTGATATGGGTTTCGTCTGGATAGTTGTGTTATTGCTGGTTTTATATGTTCTCTAGTGCAGTAACTAGTTGTTCTGATATGGGTTTCGCTTGTTTTATCATGAAAATCTGGCTTGAGGTTTATAAATGGATGGGAACCGAAAAAAAGGCTAGAAAGAGCCAGTTAATATGTGGAGATTGCAAGTTTATGTTTCTCTGTCTCTCTTTATGAATTTTTTCCTTGCAGTGTATCTCTTACTTAGAACTCTTAACTCTTGAGTAGATTAAAGACCTTTTATTCTTTACTGATTTGAGTTGAGTCTTCATGTTATGACATGCCCCAGTGTTACCTCTGCGTTGTGTATGTCTGGTTTGAGGTTCATAAATGGAGGGGAGCAGTACAAAAAGCTAGAAAGAGCCTGTTAATGTGTGTCAAGATTGCTTTGCATATTTATGCGTCTCTGTTTCTCTTTGTCAGAATTTATGCCATGTAGCACCTTATTATTTCTTATTCCAGTTATACCTGACAGATTTGAATCTTCATCTTGTAACCTGCTCCATTTGTTACCTAAGCCTTTATTTTGTCAAAATCAAAGCCTTTATACAGAAAAGAGATTTTGTGTGACTTGTCTTATCCTGAAATTCCATATTGCTTTGCTGTAAGAATAAGTTGAAATTAAGTCCTATTATGCTCTATTGCTGCTATAAAATTTCATTTCTGACTTAGGTTCTTTAAAATTTTTTGTTTGTTGCTGGTGGTGATAACCATAGACAATGAATGTTTGTTTTTGATTGGTATACACATGCATATTAAATATTATAAATATGGAGTGTTACTCTCCATTTTGCTAATTTGAGCTTGATCTGTTAGTGTGCTATTGAATGCTTTTAGAATTGAAAAGAAGTTGTTATATAAGAAACAATTCTAGTTCATTCAAAGGAAATCAGTTCATTAATTGTGTTGTGTGTGCTTGCATAGGAAAAATTATATTTTTAGTGTAAGCAGCAGCTAGTTTCTGTAATGGTGGTTGCTTCCTGCTTATTCCAGCAGATTCCCTGTTATGATGCCATG
>QAOA01007094.1:15556-46711 GCA_003255065.1 Cercis canadensis
ATTTTTTCCTTGCAGTGTATCTCTTACTTAGAACTCTTAACTCTTGCGTAGATTAAAGACCTTTTATTCTTTACTGATTTGAGTTGAGTCTTCATGTTATGACATGCCCCAGTGTTACCTCTGCGTTGTGTATGTCTGGTTTGAGGTTCATAAATGGAGGGGAGCAGTACAAAAAGCTAGAAAGAGCCTGTTAATGTGTGTCAAGATTGCTTTGCATATTTATGCGTCTCTGTTTCTCTTTGTCAGAATTTATGCCATGTAGCACCTTATTATTTCTTATTCCAGTTATACCTGACAGATTTGAATCTTCATCTTGTAACCTGCTCCATTTGTTACCTAAGCCTTTATTTTGTCAAAATCAAAGCCTTTATACAGAAAAGAGATTTTGTGTGACTTGTCTTATCCTGAAATTCCATATTGCTTTGCTGTAAGAATAAGTTGAAATTAAGTCCTATTATGCTCTATTGCTGCTATAAAATTTCATTTCTGACTTAGGTTCTTTAAAATTTTTTGTTTGTTGCTGGTGGTGATAACCATAGACAATGAATGTTTGTTTTTGATTGGTATGCACATGCATATTAAATATTATAAATATGGAGTGCTACTCTCCATTTTGCTAATTTGAGCTTGATCTGTTAGTGTGCTATTGAATGCTTTTAGAATTGAAAAGAAGTTGTTATATAAGAAACAATTCTAGTTCATTCAAAGGAAATCAGTTCATTAATTGTGTTGTGTGTGCTTGCATAGGAAAAATTATATTTTTAGTGTAAGCAGCAGCTAGTTTCTGTAATGGTGGTTGCTTCCTGCTTATTCCAGCAGATTCCCTGTTATGATGCCATGCTAGTTGAGCTGTTTTTGTAATTATATGCTTTCCATAAACATTACATTAGTTTCTTAATAGTCCCAATGTTCTGACAGTACCAGCTTAATGTGCCAAAAGTGATGTGCTTACAAAATTTCTTGCCTTTAGTATTAGGATTTCCTTGATTTCATCATGTTTTAAATTTTCTTCATTCTTCACCATTTCTCAGGTATCTTAAATACTTAACCAAGAAATACTTGAAGAAGCACAATGTTAGGGACTGGCTTCGGGTTATCGCTGCCAACAAGGACCGCAATGTCTATGAATTAAGATACTTCAACATTGCTGAGAATGAGGGTGAGGAGGAAGACTGAGGAACTAATTATCTGTCACGAGGCATCATCTATTAGGGTTAGCTGTTATGAAGTCTCCTTTGTCCTTTTTTGTGTCTGTTATTTATTAACTTGTCATCAGATGTTTCAATGTTCTTGTTTTTCTTTTAGGACTAGCTTTTTGTCCCTACCAAGTTTAATAGTGAATTTTGGTGTGTTAAATCGTAAAATTTTAGACAAGGTTCATTCAACATATGTTGGCAACCTGATTTTGGTCAGCATTTACTATTACCGTAGAAGCTGGTTCTTAAGTTTTCCTCTTGCAACCAGGCTTAAGCTCCTTTTATAGGGTATCTGCAGTTGCTCCTAAGAGGAGTGCAGAATATTTAGAATTAGGTGCCATCATGCTTGGAATGATGGCTGCAAGTTATTCAAAATGTTTATGAAGCATCATTTACTATGTTGGCATCTATTTTGGATACGAGAGCAGTAAAAGGGGATATAATTGGCCGTTTCATATGCAATCATAGGAAAACTCCAACATTCTGGCCCTAAATGTTAACTCCAACTGCTTTTCTCAACTTCTGAAATCTGTCCCTTGGAACTACTTTGTTAAAACTGTCTGGAACTTGGTTTTCGGAATTGCAATATTCAAGGTTTTGTTTTGTTTTTTTGTTTTTTTTTTCATTCTTCAGTTGTTTCTTGAATAAAATGATATTTGAGTACTCAGTCTTTTAAAATATGGTTCCCGTCAGAACTTGGTGGAGTAGTGTTACTCCTTAGGTAGTTTAGAAATCACCAATAATAAACCTAGATATACAGAAGATAGATCTACCAAAAAGAAGGTAAATTGTGTTGTTGACAAAAATGTACACGTTCTGCGTTTTGCTAAGTATTTGATACTTCTCGTTTTCTTTCACTTTTCTATAGCAGACTATACTTGCCTAGGCATTAAAGGATCATTTCCTTTTATTCATTTCCCTGAAAACCAAGTTTACTTCATACCTTTTCCCTTTCAAAGATCATATATGCAGAGCTTTGGGCTACCCTTGAAGCATATATTGGAAATTTTAATAAATAAGAAGAGAAATTATATTGGATAATGCATTATTAGAAGGTATACTCTTACTGAAAAGTACTTTCAAGTTTAAACTTCACATATTATTTACTTTGAAACATGAAACATGGGATTGATCAGTTCTTTCAAAATTCCAAATGCTCCAAAATGGCCTCAAATCCTATTGCCATATATGTATTTCACGCTCTGTTAGTTTCAGGCATTACTATTCAAGTGATGCAAGTGAATTTTCTTCTTTTTAACAGTCAATATATCATTAGATTAGTTTTTTGCACACTATAATTAAGTTCTCCCTAGACAATCTTAAAGTGCAATGCAACTCCCATCCTCCCAAATCAACCTGGTGTATTTAGGGGACATTACTATTCAAACTTTTGTTAACTTAGATAAATTTATTGCATCCTTATTATTAGACTAATCCCTTAGGGTTAATGCAAGTTAATTGATATAATAATTCTCTTAGCATTAGTATTGCTTTAGGACAATGTTCCAATGTTTAAATGTTTTTTTTTTTCCTTTTAGGACAAGCTTTTTGTCCTACGAAATTCTATAGTAAATTTTGGTGAGTTAAATCGTAAACCTTTAGACCAACTTGATTTTGGTTAGCATTTACTATTACGGTAGAAGCTGGTTCTTATGTTCCTCTTGCAACGGGGCTTAATGTCACGACCCTAGCACTTCAACTAGCAATCGTGCGGCACTTAGCACAGTCCGTCGCACTAAGCCTGTCTTTAACCCGAAATGAATACTTCAAAGAGACTAGAAAGGGACTTAGAGACTTTGAGGATTCAAGAGCAAAGTAAGGGCACAAAGGAGATTGTGAAGAATGCTTTGTATTGCTCTACAAGAATTTCCCAAGATTCTCTAGGATTTCTAGGATGAGTAAAAATGAAGGCCAAGAGGCCTATTTATAGTTGTGGCATCTAGCCTAAGGTTATGCCCACAAGTTTCTAGATCCTACTATGTCTAGAATGTACAAGAACATCTACAAAGTTCTAGTTTTATCTACAACATGTCTCAAGGTTTCTAGAACCTTCTAGCCAACTCTAGAGTCCTCTAGGATTGTCTAGTTCCTTCCTCCAAGTTCTAGGATGCTCTAAAATCTTCTAGAAGCCTCCACATCCTTCCAGCACCTTTCAGGATGTTCTAGAATCTTCCAGCACCTTCTAGAGTCTTCCGGCACCTTCTAGAATCTTCCAGCACCTTCTAGCACATGCTAGTGTGCTCTAGAACATTCTAGAGTCTTCTAGACTTGAGTTGAGTCCATCCAACTCTAGCTTTCTTTAGACATCACTAGGCCATTCTAGAACTTTTATGTGTAGAAAAGTCTAGATCCTTCAGGCAAGCACCATTTCTTTGGATTTTTCGGGGCAATTTGAGCAGGACGTGACATTAAGCTCCTTTTATAGAGTATATGCAGTTGCTCTTAAGAGGAATGCAGTACATATGTAATAAGGTGTTATCATGCTTGGAATAGTGGCTGCAAGTTATTCAAAGTGTTTATAAATCATCATTTACTATGTTTATCTCCCAGGCATTTGGGAATTGGGATGTCTTCTAATTAGGGTTTTGATAGTATGCTTGTCAAGTGTGTGGCATATATTTTTAATACAAGAGCAGTATGACTGGTAGGAATGTGAAATTTCATAAAATAACTTAAAACACTTACATGATTGTATTTCTCAATATAAACCATGCAATAGTAAAAGATGGAAGAAAACAAATCTCTTTCATTTTATAGCAAATACCAGCACTAGCTTTCTCGTGTGTCACGTAGTGCGAGTCTCCTTCACATAATCTGAACAGTGAGATACATAAAGAACTTAATTAAGAGTAAAATTTCATTTTGGTCTTTGAAAAATTATTATGCTGCCACTTCAATCCTTAATTTATTTTTGGTGCAATTTTAGTTTTTCAATTTGTATTCTGTTGGCCAATTTAGTCCTCCGTCTAGGTCAATTAGTGAGATTGGATGGAAAAGTTCACATAATACGTAAAGTGCTGATATAACTGTTATGTGATTACGTGACACATTAAAAAAATTAAAAAAAAACCTTATCTCTCATTTCTCTCTCTCTATGCCCATTCCTATTTATTGTTCCCGTGGTCAGGCAATGCCTCATCCTCATCATGAACAACAGCAGCAGTAGAATCCTCACTTCTCTACGGAATATCCTCGTCTAAACTATCGTCATCGTCTTCAGATGACAAACAAAGATCAACAACATCCTCCTTAATGCCTCATATTGAGGACTTGTCTCCCGAGGCTCTACAATATACAAATCGTCATCATCACCATCACCCATAAGACGAAATTTCATGTTTTCCTTTTTCTCATACAATACTGCATCCGTGGGATAACACTGAACTGGGTTGTGTGTCACTTGCCAAACCAACCCCGTTTTTCTTATTGCTCTGTTTCTTAACCTCCAAATCGCCATCTTTCTTCATGCTCTATTTCTTAACCTCCATTTCGTCGTTCTTCTCTCTAGACCGAGTTCTCGATGCTACGAGCATCTTGTACAACAAAAACTTCCACTTTTTTCTTCCGGCAATAAGACGAAAATAAGTCCCCTCCACATAAGTAAAAAAATAGGCATATACTGCCCAGTAACGTAAAAGAAAAGAAACAGAGGAAAAAAAAAAAAAAGGGAATGACCTTTAGAGTGTGTATATCAGTAATAACACAGGAGTGGCAAAAAAGCACCGATCACTGAGAGAGAGTAAGAGTGAGATAGAAAACACTGCTTACTGCTTAGCTTAGTAAATAGAGGAGGGAGGGAAACACACGAAGTGTGTAGAACGAAGGTGATAATGATTGGACAGAAGTCTACAAATATGGCAAGAATGGTCGAATGCAAGTGGAGCCTGTTGAAGACTTGCCCTCATCAAATGCATATACTGTTGACCGAAAGAAGAGAGAGAGAGAGAGAAATGAGAGAGAATTTTTTTTTTTTTTTAATTTTTTTAATGTGCCAAGTCACTACATAACGGTCACTTTAGCACTTAACGTGCCATGTGAAAATTTTCATCTAACCTCACTAACTAACTTAGACAGATGACTAAATTGGCCGAGAGAGAAATGAGAGAAGTTTTTTTTTTTTAATTTTTTTTTAATGTGCCAAGTCACTACATAACGGTCACTTCAGTACTTAATATGCCACGTGAAATTTTTCATCTAACCTCACTAACTAACCTAGACAGATGACTAAATTGACTGACATAACATAAATTGAAGGACTAAAGTGGCACCAAAAATAAATTAAGGACTAAAATGACAGGGTGACAATTTTTCAAGGACCAAAACTCTTTAATTAAAGGGAAGGTTATAGCATATTAGGGAGGTATGTGTATAGCTAGGAAATGAGCCAGCTCGGTCAGCTTGTGAGCCAAAACTGGAAGGGCCAATTTGGCCCATTTTTATACGGGCCGGCATAATGCTAGCCCAGCCCGGCCCTCCTCGGGTTGCAGGCCAAAACAGGCCAGCTCTTTTTTTTTTTTTTTAATTGTTTAAACTATTTTTATTTGTAATTCTACTAAAAATTAATAAAGGTTTTGGCTTGTTCTTTAGTGATTTGGGCTATTTTAGGTTAACTTGTTAATGAATCTAATTGAACAAGACAAAATATGCATAAAGTAATGAATAAAATTAAAATAAAGAACCAAAGATATATATAAAAAATACATCTAAGTGTAAATTAAAAATAAAGATGCATAAGTAATTAAACAAATTGTAGTAATATATAATTCTAAATAACACTTACTAATATGATTTGGTGGTGTAGTCTTAAAAAAAAAAAAGAAAAAGAGCCAGCCCAGTCTGAACTCGAATAGGCTGCAGGCCAATTCAGGCCGAGCTAGCTATTTTAGAGTCCAACCCACGTTTTTAACGGGCCAGCCTATTCCCAGCTCTAGGTATGTGGTACCTCTTTGACGTGACAACATTAATCACCGTTAATATTAAGGACAAAACTTAGGTAAAGTTTCATAAGTGCTGATAGTGCTGTTTTCCTATTAGAATATTACATGTGTATTAATTTTACAACTTAGCACCACCTCATCTCTCTCTTAATGTTTCTCAAAATAACACATTCACTCCAACTCCTAATTTCTCTCTCTTTCCCACCCACCACTGCTTGGGATGAAGATGATGGAAATTCAATAGTCATAGTAGCACACAAAATTTTATCAGTGGAGCACACGCTAGAGAGAATGGAACTCGTCCATTCTATGGTAGAGAAGGTGAGGGTCGACCTCAAAATTGGGATTGTCACAAGGCAACCAATTTCAGCGAGAAACCTCGACTTTGCGGTAATTAATCAAGCATTTGTTGGGCAAAAGAACAAATTCGTATATGCAACTGTAGATTTCAGCTTCCATTTCCAGTCCGTTTGTTTTCGCATTACTTCTCCCCTTTTGGGTTTCCATTACTCGAAAGATTTAATTTTCTCTACAACCTTCATCAGTAATTACCTCACCCCCAGAAAATCCTCCAACACCTAAAAACAAAAATAAAAAATGCTCCCTTTTCACTTTCTTTTTAAACTCAGCTTAGCAAGGAAAGGTTCAAACTCAAACTTGGATAGATCAACTTTAAAGTACTTGCATAGTTTGACAATTAACATCCTATAGGGTAAGCTGATTTTAATCATTGTCCCTTTAACAGTTGAAGCCATTGTACTTAGGATCAACCTTGGTAAATTCAATGGCAACTGGTTTTTCATATGATACAGTACATAGAGAACAGTTGTTGAAAGATCACTATGATTGCCTATTCGAGGTAAGAGGTGAGTGGTTATTATCTTGGCTAAAGTTCTGGTGAAGGAATTAAAACAATTGATAGAAAGAGGTTTGCCCTAGCCTCTTGGATCAGGATAGTCATAAATTGATGTCATTGCATCATCAAATGAAATAAGGTCAGAGGGCCACACTTTTTGAACAAATCTACCGTCCCTCTTAATAGGTAATTTCAGAATACTAGCCAATATACGTTCATATATCACCATTTCTACCCCAGTAACAAATGTTCAAATACACAGTGCTAGAATCATATCCTTTCGAAGGTTAAAGATGAGCATAAAATAGTCTTATTACCTTAGGGATTACAAGCTCATTGATCTTGAGCATGCTAGACCACCCCATGGTTGCAAAAGCATCTTCAATGGACTTGGTGTCAGATGAGGGAGATTCCCATGCATAAATGCAACCAGGTGCAATGGTTCTTTTGTCATAGAGTTTGTGGAAATTCTCCTCAGCTACAGCACTTTCGAACTCAATAGTAGCACTTTCAGCAGTAGTACTCTTATCAGTAATATTTTTATCAGAAGCCCTTTTTGCAGAAGTGCTTTTATTAGCAGCATTGGTGGATTTTGAAACAAGACTTTTGGTTTTAAAACCCTTAGCGCTAGGAGTGGATGCTTTACCTTGAGAAGTAGGGACTTTGGCCTGAGGTGTGGATGTTGATGCTTGTGGAGTGGATGCCTTGGCTCGGGGAGTAAAAGTTATTTTCCTGACCAGCATTTTAACTCTCTTGGGTTTGGTAGGAGGTACTAAAGGTTAAGATATTGGTGTTGGTTCAGGTTCTTTAGAGGAAGATGATATTTGTGTGGAGTCAGCAGGTGGGTCAACAATGGTTTCTGGTGGTTTAGGAACAGAGGGTGAAGAGGGAGATGTTGGTTAAAAGGGTTTAGATGCATGAGAAGGAGAGGGAATAGGAGAGAGTGGAGGTGTGGCTGAGGGAGAAGAGGTTGGAAGTGCTTCGAGCAACGACCATGGTAGCAATGGTTCAAAAATGGGTTCAGGAATAGGGGAAGGTGGAAGAGAAGGCATTTTACCTTTGCCTTTGACTGATTGTGAGACAAACTTTCTTGCTTGTTGAATTATTGGTTCAAGATCCTCACGCTTCTCTGATGAACATGAATCCGGCACTTGGATAGGTTTCTTACATGAAGAATCTGCTTCAGCTTTTCCCTTAGACTGACCTTTCAATCTCTAGCTTACCCTTCTTTGATCCATGATTCTAACAGTTGACAATAATGCTTAACGGACTAGCAGTTGATAGAACACAAATAGACACTCACTGAGGAGGAAGGAAGGACGTGCAGAGAGAAATCAAAAAAATAGGAGAATGAGAGATGAACAATTAGGTTGCAAATTTGAATGAGGAAGGAAAAAAGAAGCCCGAGAATGCTATAGGAGGAAATAGTGCGTTTTTGGCAAATTGAAGGACCAGTCATTATGAAACGTACGTTTTGGCCAAAGGCCAGAAAACGCGGGCCGAGAGAATGGAGGCCCAGAGTTAGCAAATGCAATACTAGTCCAAAAATGACATCAGTCCATTTATAAGAAAAAGAATGACTTTATAAAGGATAAGTCCACAAAATGATATTGCCCAAGAAAATTACTGTAGCCCTTAAAAATAAAAGACCCAGTTAGAAATCAAAACTATTTAGAGAATTGGCAGCCTATAGAAATAAAGGATCAAGAAAAATGTTGGGCACACAAAAAAATTCAAAAGATCAGATTTCTTTTTCAAGAATTTCAGATGAAATGAGCGTTTGCCCAAAATCATTCTACAGCCCAAAAAAATCTTTTACCAAAAATGAGATGCATATGAGCAAGCAAGATGCACACACAAAGACAATTCATCAAAACACATTTATCATGCCCAGTTCATGTATCAGGAAATAGAACATTTCTTCAGCTAATAGTTTTGTAAAAATATCAGCAAGCTGATCTTTAGTGTTAACAAAATAAAGTTCTATATTTCCCTTGAGAACATGATGTCTAAGAAAATGATGTTTTATGTCTATATACTTGGTCCTAGAGTGCTGAACTAGATTTTTTGTAATATTTATTGCACTAGTATTATCATATAGCAGAGGAATTTTGTTTAGAATAATACCATAATCAACAAGCTATTGTTTCATCCATAATATTTGTGAACAACACAGCCCAACAACTGTGTACTCAACTTCAACTGTTGATTGAACAATTGAATTTTGTTTCTTAGATTGCCAAAAGACCAATGCTCCTCCAAGAAACTGACAACCTCTACTTGTGCTCTTTCGATCAATGGAACAACCAACATGATCAGAATCTATATAAGAAACTAGTTCGAAAGAAGTAGTTCTACTAAACCATAAACCAATACTCACAAAACTGATTAGATATTGAAAAATTCCTTTTATAGCAGTTAAATGAGATTCCTTTAGATTAACTTGAAATTGGGCTTAAGCATAAACTGAGAAAATAATATTTGGTCTACTAGCAGTCAAATACAGCAAGGATCCAATCATACCTCTATACTTTTTCTCACAGACAGATTTACCTTTTTCATCCAGAACTAGTTTTGTAGTAGGACTCATAGGAGTTGAAATACCTTTTGCATCGTCCATGCCAAAATGTTTAGACTGATTAATAAATATTCCACTTCTGATTTGCTTCACTTGAAGTCCAAGGAAGAAGTTAAGTTCTCCTATCATACTCATCTCAAATTCACTATTCATTAGAGATTCAAAATCCTTGCACAACTCATTATTAGTTGATCCAAAAATAATGTCATCAACATAAATCTGAACTATGATGATATTATGTGATAATCTTTTAGTGAATAGAGTCGTATAAAATTTTCCTCTTAAAAAATTATTTTTCATAAGAAACTTATTAAGTCTATCATATATACCAAGCTTAAGATCATAGAGAGATTTGGAGAGTTTAAGTACATGATTAAGGAAGTCTAGATTTTCAAAACTAGGAGGCTATTTAACAAAAACTTCTTCATTAATATAGCCATTGAAAAAAAACACTTTTTACATCCATTTGAAAAACTTTAAAGCCTTTGAAAAATGCAAATGCAAGAAACATTCTAATGGCTTCTAATCTAGTTACAGGAGCAAAAGTTTCTTTAAAGTCTATACCTTCCTACTGATTAAAGCCTTGAGCTACCAGTCTTGCTTTGTTTCTCACAATCTTGCCATCCTTATCAAGCGTATTTTTAAAATCCCATCTTGTGCCAATGATTGTGTGACCTTTTGGTTTAGGTAAAGAGTCCAGACTTGGTTCCTTGAGAACTGATTTAATTCTTCTTGCATTGCCATGATCCAAGCCTCATCTTGTAATGCGTCACCAATTTTGGTAGGTTCGGACAAGGATAATAGGGCCAGATTCACATGCTTATCTCTAAGAGATGCTCTTGAACTGATTCTTCTTTCCAAGTCACCAATCACTTTTTCAATTGGATGATCTTTTAAAATTCTGGTTTCTTTTGGCAGTGAGTCTTTTACATTTTTCTAAGGAAATTCTATGTGAATTGAGTCACAAGGTATTTGATATGTTGCTTTCTCTTGAATGTTTTCTTCCTTAGAAGGTGTTTTGATGCTTTCTTGCACTATTTCATTCTCCTCAAGAGCATTTGAAATCAAAGGACAATTAGATTTATCAAAAATTACATGCATTGATTCTTCTACAATGAGAGTTCTTTTATTAAAAACTCTATAAGCTTTACTCGACAAAGAATAACCTAAGAAAATAGCTTCATCAGATTTTGAATCAAATTTTCTCAAATGTTTTTTTTTTCATTATTTAACACAAAACATTTACTTCCAAATGCATGAAAGTATCTCACATTAGGTTTTCTTCCTTTCCAAAGCTCATATGGAGTTTTCTTCAAAATATGTCTAATTAAGCATCTATTCAAAATATAACATGCTGTGTTTACAGCTTCAGCCCAAAAGTATTTTGGCAAATCATTTTTGCACAACATAGTTCTGCCCATCTCCATTAGAGTTCTATTTTTCCTTTCAACCACACCATTTTGTTGGGGGGGGGGGGGGTCTAGGACAAGAAAAATTATGGTTGATTCCTTGGTTTTCACAGAAATTTTTTAACAACTTGTTTTCAAATTCTCAACCATGATCAATTCTAATTGAGGTGATAGCAAAATCTTTTTCATTTTGCATTCTTTTGCTGAAATTTTCAAAAACATTAAAAGTGTCATCCTTATGAGCAAGAAAGAAAACCTAAGTGAACCTTGAAAAATCATCTACAATAACTAGACCATATTTCTTTCCATTTAAACTTGATATAGATGCTGGTCCAAAAAGATTCATATGGAGAAGTTGGAGTGGCCTAAAAGATGACAAATCTTTCTTAGATTTGAAGGAGGATTTAATTTGTTTACCTTGCTGACAAACAGCACAAATCTTGTCCTTTTCAAACACTAGTTTAGGCAAACCAGAAACTAGTTCCTTCTTAGAAAGCTTGGAAATAAGTTTAAAATTTGAATGTCCAAGTCTTCTATGCCACAACCAAGAATTATTACTCTGAGAAGAAAAACATGTTTCCTTTTTAAATTTAAAAAAATCTCTAGACACAGTATATACATTGTAACTTATTTGACCAACAAACAAAACATCATTAGAATTTTCCTTGTGAATGATACAATGAGGGGTTTCGAAAATTATTTTATGACCCTTATTACAAAGCTAACTTATGCTCAACAAATTATACATTAAGCCTTTGACCAAGTAGACATTGTTAATGAAGAGATTATGAGTTATTTTGATTTTACTTAATTCGACAATTCTACCTTTGCTATTGTCACCAAAAGAGACATCTCCCAAATCCATTTTGTTAAAGAAGACAAACTTTGAAGGATCTCCAGTCATGCACCCAGAGCATCCACTGTCCAGATACCAACAATCACTTTTGGCTTGATAGCAAACCTGCAATAAGACCACAGAGGCTTCGGTACCCAAACTTCTTTGGGTCTTTTCATGTTAGAAGCAAATGTGCCTTTAGAACATTCATGGCTCATTTATCCCAGCTTTAAGCTAACTACCTGAGACTTTACCTGCTTAACTGACTAGGACCTTCAAAACAATTGTACCAATCCCTTAAGAATAATTGTCATTACAATGTACATAATAAAGGTTTTGAACACAAATTTGATGAAGTGAACATTTCAAGCTATTAAACTAGAATAGCACATGTAGATAGAGCACACTTGGTTCAAATGATACCTTATAAGGTTGATGGCCAAGGATCGAATCCCAATTTACCCAACATCATTCTAGATGGTCTTCCTGAATAGGCCTTTTATTTGGTAGGTATATTTTTTGGTTATAATTTAAATTTTAGATTTCTTGGAAATTATTCAAGATTTTATTATTAAATTATACTTATTAACTTATTCAAATTTTAGATGGCGAAAGAATGAGACCTATCAGAGTCAACAAGAAGACTTAGAATGAGATTTATTAATTAGCATATATACATGACTAGACGTAACATCAAAACATGAGACTTATCCTCTGACTATACCAACTTGTTTGCCGACCTACACTACAAACATGATATCGAGGGCTTCATATATATATATATATATAATAGATTAATATATTGACAATATTTTTTGGCACCAAGAAGAGTTGACATAGACTGGGTCGCAGGAGATTTTATGGATCGAGCAGAGCATAATAAGGCCCAGAAAAAAGAGGCCCTAATTGACCTGATTTAGTAATAAGGACATAACTTTCAGCTTGGGTGGAGTTATAAAGCTTGTTCAGAGGCAACTGGGAATACCTGGTTGAGGCCATTTTTGAGCCCAAAATCTCTCAGAAACGTCTGTTTTGGGCTGTTTTCTAGTTTACTGATTTCTTTTGTAATGTTTTAGGGTTTCCTTTTAATATTGAAGCTTTATGTTTCATTGTAGCCGTATTCAGAATATTATTCAGTTTCTTTGAGAATTATATAGTTTGTGTTTGAGGTTCCTTTCTTTGCTTTCTCACTGCGTCAAGAGTATAGTGTTTTTTATTTATTAATACTACTTTGAAAAGTTCATGGAATGCTAGATATGTATGTTAAGCATCGATCGGGCAAGTACTAAGCGTCTTAGAATTTAGAGAACTATTATATCTCGCAGTCCGAACAAGTATACTCATCAGGAAAAAAAAAAGTTGAACAAAAAAAAATCAGAAAAGAACATGTGTATATCTTCTTTTATTGGTTTTTTCTTTGTGTTCTTTAATTGTTTTTATTGAATTTAGAGCACATACATGATACATTTGACCAATCACATCGTTCGACCCATGCTTTTTATTTTAATTAATTAATAACAATTTTAAATATTTTCCAAATTCATTAAAATTTCATTTTAATTAAAAAAAATTGCTCATTAAATTAAAAGTTTCACACAATTTCAAAAGGCAACTACTGAATTTTATGTTTTAAATATGAATACATTACTGGAAAAAAAAATGTTTCTATAATGGCAAATTGTATTGAAACGCTTCAAATATCGCTAAAAAGTTTTTATTAGTATGACGAATTCAGATTTCTTTTTAGGATGTTATAGTGATTTTATTGTAACTTTTTTGTTTTGACTTAAGAGACTTTAGTATGGGATAGGCTCATAGGAGTTTTAATTTTATTTTATATGATAGTTGGACATGATATATATATATACTAGCTAGGATTTAGTGAATAAAAACGTATATGATAATAGCATGCATGGTTAAGATAAAGACGATCTAATATATATCTACCATTACATAAAACAATCAGATGGTAAGAAAGCAAGTTTTGTATATATACTAGAAAGTTGAAGTTGAAGGTTTCCCCTTTGTTTACCATAAAACATTAATGTGAGTAGTGAGAGCTTATTCATAATTAATAAAGTAAAGTAAGTAAAGAGAATGCATTATTTTATTCTTTATTTTTCTGTCCCACGCTACCTTAAAGGAGAAGTAATAATCTAATTGAGACTGTGTATAGGTGCGCCATGCAAAACTATGGTTTCCATGGTCAAGCCTGGTCCAAATCCATATAGAACACCCTATTTGAGCCCATCCCCTGTGGTCACTTCTCCTTCCTCCGTAGACCTCCTTCTCAACTCATCCAAAATAAACAAGACACATGCACTGGACGTGTTCCCATACCCGCTCAGCACATGTTTAGTTGCTCTTAGTTTTTCTTCCTTCAACCCAAGCGTTGCTTCAATCTGGTTCAAGATTGCTGGGCTACCAGGATGTGCTACCCAGAACAATGAGTTCCAATCACTGATCCCAATTGGGTTGAAGGCTTCTTCAAGACTTTTCCCTATGTTGTCTGAAATGAATTGGGGCACATTCTCCTTCAAGTGAAAAGTGAGCCCCACTTCATGTAAGTGTCCCTTAATTGCCCCTTCGGAGGATTGTCTTCGATGCAGACACCAGATAGAACAATGGTCGCTCTATTGGATTTGATGTGTTGGGATTAGAACCAATGATGACTGTTGAAGCACCGTCACCTAAGAGTGCCTGACCCACTAAAGAGTCCAAGTGTATTTCGCACGGCCCACGGAATGTAACTGCAGTGATCTCAGAGCAAACAACAAGAACACGTGCACCGGCATTATTCTCGACAAGATCTTTGGCAAGACGGAGTACAGTACCACATGTGAAGCAACCTTGATGATACAACATGAAGCATTTGACGGATGGGTTGAGACCTAAGAGTTTGACGAGTTGATAGTAAGCACCGGGCATGTCTTCACCTAAAGTAGAGCAAAATACGACATGGGTGATATCTGATTTGGAACCACCCCATTCCTTGATGGCTTTTGATGCTGCTTTCTCACCAAGTTTTGGCACCTCCTCTACCAGAATATCTTGACTTGCATTTAGGCCCCGTTTGGATAGCATAGCTTACAGCTTATTAGAGCTTTTCTACTAATATAAGTGCTTTTATGTAAGAAAAATAGTGTTTGGATTAATTTATATAAGTAGCTTATTGACCCCTTAAAAGCTATTTTTTTAAGTTTCTTAAAAAAGCCATATGCGAAAGCTATTTTGAGGAATGACCGTCAAGCTCTTTCACAAATTTATGTGCAATTCTGTCCCGAACCTCTCACTTTCAACACTCTCCGTTTCTCTCTCACGATCGACCTCTGTATCTCCCAGTTTCTTCCATCGACGTTGAGACCCGTCAATGTATAAGGCAGGACTAGGAACTTCCAAATTCCAATTCCTACCTCAGACCCAGTAATCAAATTAAATGCGCATTGGCCCGTGCTCTCCATCCCTCTTTACTTTTTGATCTTTGATTGCAAAGAACAGAAGAAGGAAATAATCAGTTGGTTGGGAATTTTGGTAAGCATGTGGGTAGAGATTATCTGTGGTTTGGTCGTCAACAAATTGTTCAGACACTTCTTCGACGATGACGTTTTGGACGTTGAAACCTTTGATTCTAGTGCTCTTTTCTTAGTTGCAGATAGTTTCTTACTTACTTTCCAAAATTTAGTTCAAGATTCAAATGTATATGGGAAATTTTGAACAGTATCAAAGAAAATTTAATGCATGCTGTGCTTTGAACATTGCTGTACTTAATTACTAAAAATTAAAGCAATTGAAGAGAACAATTCAATTAAGCATTTTAGAATTACAATAGAGGGAGATCAATTATTTGATGGGTGATAGAAATTTGTAATTTTTTTTGGGTAGAATTCAAAAGCTTTATGGAGGAAAGGTACATGTGAGGCTTCGGATTCCAGATGCTGATACCGGTTCCCAACAGACCATAGATATGGTTCTTGTCACAAAAGGGTATTACTTCCTCTCATTTATCTCTCTCTCTTTTTAGTTTTTTGAGGATCATCATGTTATCTGTTTCGATTACGGAAATGTAAGAAGATTAAGGAATTCCAGCTAGTAAGTAACCTTTATTTGTTTATTTATTTCTTTACAAACAGAAGTTTTGTTCAATTTCTCCATTTACTTGCTGATTAGACATTGGGTAACTTGGTAGCAAGCACTCAAATTCTGATTTTTCTTTCCTTTTGCTTTTTTGTTTTACTGTGTTGTTGCAGAGAGTTAGTGGTGATATCTGTCAAGAACTTTTCAGGATTTATATCAGTTAGCGGTGATGGTAGTTGGTTTGTGAAAAAGTAGGCAAACATAGAGAAGATATAAGTGTTTATGTGTGCTTTTCTTTTGGAAGTGGCGGGGGCCATATTCAATGATGCAAAAAAGATTTTAAGTGTTTATGTCTGGAAAATTATAGCATCACAGTCTACTAAGTTAGGCTATTGGCATGAATGGGATAACATCAACTCAATAAGAAACCTACACTTTGTAATCCTACTCTTGTTTCCTATCAGATTATTTATTTGAACCAATAGGGCCCGTCAGATCTGTTTTTCTTCCTATTTGTTATTGTTAATTGAAATTATTGATTTTTTGTTTTCTGTTTGACTTTGGTTGAACTAGGAGGTGAGCAAATTTATTAACCACTGCAATGAGATTAAAGCAGCCACTGTTGCTAAGAAGGAAGGTGGCCAACTAACCATAGCTAAACCGCCTCCGGAGTCTACAAGTGGTGCAAAGAAATAGTTAATGGCATTAAGGATAGTTTTGATGTATGTATTTCCTCAACAAAGAAATTTGGTATTAACTTATCGGTGTCCTTCATACACTTTACTCCCCTTATCCCTACTTCTCCTCTTTGTCTGTTTGTGTTGGTGAGCCCTGTACAGGTATCAAATCCACCTTATTTCTCTAGGAAAAGTGCATTTTTGACAACTTAGCCATCAGGTTAGATAATTTGTATTTACATTGTGTAAATTACAATCTTACAGCGGATAGGATAGTTGATTGGCCGTTAGGTGCCTTCCAAGGAGAATTTTTTCTGTAGAAAAACAGAAATAGAGAAAGGGTAAAGTTTACCGGTTCATCTTGGATTTGGAAGTTGTGTCTACAAATTTAAAAGAAGTTTGGATCTTTCTTGGAAAGTATTTTCTATTGGTTGCCAATTGACTCCACTTTTCTTTTGAATGAGAATTTTGGTACTTTACATATTGAAGGTCCTAGTAAGAGTTGAACACAAATTGTGCTTGAGGCCTTCAATTTCTATTTCTTTCTTTTTGCCATGATTTACTATAGATATTAGTTAGAAAAAATCACATAATGCAGACTAACAAATATAATATTGACTAAGGTCAAATTGTCTATATAACTTTAGTTTCCAAATATATAAATATGGCTTATGATATATAATTGTATATTTTATGCTTATCATGATTACCAATATAATAAAACAAGAACATTTGTAACCTTCTAGCCAACTCTAGAGTCCTCTAGGATTGTCTAGTTCCTTCATCCAAGTTCTAGGATGTTCTAGAATCTTCTAGAAGCCTCCACATCCTTCCAGCACCTTTCAGGATGTTCTAGAATCTTCCAGCACCTTTTAGAGTCTTCCGGCACCTTCTAGAATCTTCCAGCACCTTCTAGCACATGCTAGTGTGCTCTAGAACATTCTAGAGTCTTCTAGACTTGAGTTGAGTCCATCCAACTCTAGCTTTCTCTAGACATCACTAGGCCATTCTAGAACTTTTTAGTGTAGAAAAGTCTAGATCCTTCAGGCAAGCACCATTTCTTTGGATTTTTCGGGGCAATTTGAGTAGGACGTGACATTAAGCTCCTTTTATAGAGTATATGCAGTTGCTCTTAAGAGGAATGCAATACATATGTAATAAGGTGTTATCATGCTTGGAATAGTGGCTGCAAGTTATTCAAAGTGTTTATAAATCATCATTTACTATGTTTATCTCCCAGGCATTTGGGAATTGGGATGTCTTCTAATTAGGGTTTTGATAGTATGCTTGTCAAGTGTGTGGCATATATTTTTAATACAAGAGCAGTATGACTGGTAGGAATGTGAAATTTCATAAAATAACTTAAAACACTTACATGATTGTATTTCTCAATATAAACCATGCAATAGTAAAAGATGGAAGAAAACAAATCTCTTTCATTTTATAGCAAGTACCAGCACTAGCTTTCTTGTGTGTCACGTAGTGCGAGTCTCCTTCACATAATCTGAACAGTGAGATACATAAAGAACTTAATTAAGAGTAAAATTTCATTTTGGTCTTTGAAAAATTATTATGCTGCCACTTCAATCCTTAATTTATTTTTGGTGCAATTATAGTTTTTCAATTTGTATTCTGTTGGCCAATTTAGTCCTCCGTCTAGGTCAGTTAGTGAGATTGGATGGAAAAATTCACATAATACGTAAAGTGCTGATATAACTGTTATGTGATTACGTGACACATTAAAAAAATTAAAAAAAAACCTTATCTCTCATTTCTCTCTCTCTATGCCCATTCCTATTTATTGTTCCCGTGGTCAGGCAATGCCTCATCCTCATCATGAACAACAGCAGCAGTAGAATCCTCACTTCTCTACGGAATATCCTCGTCTAAACTATCGTCATCGTCTTCAGATGACAAACAAAGATCAACAACATCCTCCTTAATGCCTCATATTGAGGACTTGTCTCCCGAGGCTCTACAATATACAAATCGTCATCATCACCATCACCCATAAGACGAAATTTCATGTTTTCCTTTTTCTCATACAATACTGCATCCGTGGGATAACACTGAACTGGGTTGTGTGTCACTTGCCAAACCAACCCCGTTTTTCTTATTGCTCTGTTTCTTAACCTCCAAATCGCCATCTTTCTTCATGCTCTATTTCTTAACCTCCATTTCGTCGTTCTTCTCTCTAGACCGAGTTCTCGATGCTACGAGCATCTTGTACAACAAAAACTTCCACTTTTTTCTTCCGGCAATAAGACGAAAATAAGTCCCCTCCACATAAGTAAAAAAATAGGCATATACTGCCCAGTAACGTAAAAGAAAAGAAACAGAGGAAAAAAAAAAAAAAAAAAAAAAAAAAAGGGAATGACCTTTAGAGTGTGTATACCAGTAATAACACAAGAGTGGCAAAAAAGCACCGATCACTGAGAGAGGGTAAGAGTGAGATAGAAAACACTGCTTACTGCTTAGCTTAGTAAATAGAGGAGGGAGGGAAACACACGAAGTGTGTAGAACGAAGGTGATAATGATTGGACAGAAGTCTACAAATATGGCAAGAATGGTCGAATGCAAGTGGAGCCTGTTGAAGACTTGCCCTCATCAAATGCATATACTGTTGACCGAAAGAAGAGAGAGAGAGAGAGAAATGAGAGAGAATTTTTTTTTTTTTTTAATTTTTTTAATGTGCCAAGTCACTACATAACGGTCACTTCAGCACTTAACGTGCCATGTGAAAATTTTCATCTAACCTCACTAACTAACTTAGACAGATGACTAAATTGGCTGAGAGAGAAATGAGAGAAGTTTTTTTTTTTTAATTTTTTTTTAATGTGCCAAGTCACTACATAACGGTCACTTTAGTACTTAACATGCCACGTGAAATTTTTCATTTAACCTCAGTAACTAACCTAGACAGATGACTAAATTGACTGACAAAACATAAATTGAAGGACTAAAGTGGCACCAAAAATAAATTAAGGACTAAAATGACAGAGTGACAATTTTTCAAGGACCAAAACTCTTTAATTAAAGGGAAGGTTATAGCATATTAGGGAGGTATGTGTATAGCTAGGAAATGAGCCAGCTCGGTCAGCTCGCGAGCCAAAACGGGAAGGGCCAATCTGCCCCATTTTTATACGGGCCGGCATAATGCTAGCCCAGCCTGGCCCTCCTCGGGTTGCAGGCCAAAACAGGCCAGCTCTTTTTTTTTTTGAATTGTTTAAACTATTTTTATTTGTAATTCTACTAAAAATTAATAAAGGTTTTGGCTTGTTCTTTAGTGATTTGGGCTATTTTAGGTTAACTTGTTAATGAATCTAATTGAACAAGACAAAATATGCATAAAGTAATGAATAAAATTAAAATAAAGAACCAAAGATATATATAAAAAATACATCTAAGTGTAAATTAAAAATAAAGATGCATAAGTAATTAAACAAATTGTAGTAATATATAATTCTAAATAACACTTACTAATATGATTTGGTGGTGTAGTCTTAAAAAAAAAAAAGAAAAAGAGCCAGCCCAGTCTGAACTCGAATAGGCTGCAGGCCAATTCAGGCCGAGCTAGCTATTTTAGAGTCCAACCCACGTTTTTAACGGGCCAGCCTATTCCCAGCTCTAGGTATGTGGTACCTCTTTGACGTGACAACATTAATCACCGTTAATATTAAGGACAAAACTTAGGTAAAGTTTCATAAGTGCTGATAGTGCTGTTTTCCTATTAGAATATTACATGTGTATTAATTTTACAACTTAGCACCACTTCATCTCTCTCTTAATGTTTCTCAAAATAATACATTCACTCCAACTCCTAATTTCTCTCTCTTTCCCACCCACCACATTCTTATATAAACGCTTAAATAAACTGTTTACCCAAATAGGGCCTTAGAGATGCTTCCTCATAAGCGCTTATGTTGGGGTTTTCTTTCAGCATTTTTTCAGTCAGGTGTATGTAACGTTTCTTTATCATGGACTTCTCACCTGTTGATGAGCACATAACACGAATCTTAATCGTTTTCTAACTGAATATTACAAAGAATATAAATGATAACATTTAATTATAAAACGTGATGTGTGTAATCTAATAATTTGTTGTTGAAATATTAACTTGTATACACACACATATGATATAGAATAGCTTACATATGCGCTTTAACTTGGCTTTGAGTTGGGGCATGTGGTTGCTGTTGGTGACGCAGAAGTAGTAATCGGTGAAGTGAGATTGGTAAATACAGTTTGTGGGAGTTGCGGTGCCAATCCCAAGTATTGTGGCTGGGCCACGAGCTCTTTGTCCTCTCGTATTTCTTCCAAATATGCCATCTTTAGTTTTTCTTGTTAATTGAGATCAATTATAATAATAATATTACAACAATACTGGTACAAGAGGGTATGAATTTTTTCCCCTTTTTCAGTGTAAAAAAAGAAATTGTAGAGTTAATTTATATAGCAAGTGGTTGGTGAAGGAAGCAAGAGATTGAAAAGTAAAAGCGAGTATTGGTCCAAAGTCAAGAAATGCTCCTGCAGCCTGCAGTCCTGCTCCAATAATCATCATCATCAATTTAACTCTCCCAATTGGAAAGCTGTTTTAGATAGACTCATAGTTCACCTCATCAATTTAAATGTCAATGAATAAAGACAAGAGTCTAGTTGGTGGGCCGATGGGCCGGCCCGCCAAGAACAGAACAAAACAGTCATGTTTGATATGTTAAAATTAATAAAACGTGGCTTAAATTTTGCAACAAAAGTCAAAAGGTTACCACACCATATTAACTCCATTTTGACTCCACTTCCGCATGGCAGTAAACAGCATTTTCTTTCAAGAAAAGTAGGTGGCAAGTTTCTCCTTATAACCGTAACACAAGTCTAGAATTTAACCCTGCTTTCAATAGCATTTAATGCTGTTTTCGGTGGCCAAGAGAAGCTGATTTCACACGGTGAAATTCAGCAATAGCAGTTGGCAATCTTATGCTGTAAATAGGGATCCTCAATAAGAGAAGTGAGAAAAATTAGAAATACTAGTGAGCTCTTTGTGAGTGTAAGACACTTGTGAGTATTTTTTTTTGAGTGTAATTGGGTTATTGAGTTTTGAGAGTTTTACTCATTTTTTTATCTCTATTTTCCTATAATGAATTACTCTTCTTATCATCTCTCGTAGATGTAGGCAAATTCTGAACCACATAAATATTGTGTGTTTAATTTCTCTCTATCATTACTCATTTATTTGTCCACTGCGGACTTTGTCATAACATGATATTATAAGAATTGACCACATCCAAGAAAAACAAAAGAAACATAATAAAATATGGACAATGTGAAATAATAATAATGTTAAATCCCACAAAATAAACTATATTTTATACATGCCGTATTTGGACTTTGTCATTTCTCCTAACATATCTCAATTCTCAAATTATTATAAAATTGCCACGCTTTCACCTAATTAACACTTTCTTGTTCATTATATTCTTATGACCCATCAAATAAGAACAATTATGCTATTGCAACTAAGACTAACATGCTTTTATAATATAAAATATAACACAATTCGGATTGTAAAGCAGCAGCTCGTACGATACATAAAAGAATATGAAAAGGGGTGATAATAATAAGCATAAGCAAACCAACAAACAAGCAACAAATTGAGAATAATTATATTTTAGTCCCTCACATTGTGAGTTAATTTGGTCCCACACAAAAAAAATATTTCATAATACTAATGAGTAACGTTAAAGATGACATGATATGGTTTAAATCATGTGTAACAATCAATTGGATTCGAGACTGATAGTGCTTAATCCAAAGTTCTTTATATCCATGAGTTACACACTTACTAATTAACTAGTAGATTATGTAGATCTTTCTTCCATCGCCTAGACTTATTATTGCGTGGTACTAATACCAATTAATTATTAGATTTTGTAGATCTTCTATGATTGCATTTCCTTTTCTAAAAAGTTACTCTCATGAATTTTTCTTTATCATTCTCTTTTTGTTCATGATTTTGTATACTAATATNAATTAACTAGTAGATTATGTAGATCTTTCTTCCATCGCCCAGACTTATTATTGCGTGGTACTAATACCAATTAATTATTAGATTTTGTAGATCTTCTATGATTGCATTTCCTTTTCTAAAAAGTTACTCTCATGAATTTTTCTTTATCATTCTCTTTTTGTTCATGATTTTGTATACTAATATTTGATGTTATTTCTGGGTTCAATTATTACAATAATGATCTTTAGATAACAAAATAATACACTATCTATAATTTGAAACAAGTTATCAAAATATTGATACTATAATTTTTTTAATATTGACGATGCCTGAGCTTGAGGTCGGGCGAAACCAACAAGGTCGGCTGCCGACTTCAACTAGCAAGTGACCGGGTTCTCTGCAGGCAAAACTACCGAGCTGGGTTTGTATTCCCGGGCTCCGAAGATTAAGTCAGATTAGTTCGGTCTGAGATGGATTATAATCAATGTAGACAAGTGAATGGTTCAATACCTCATTTTTGTATAGGGTCATGGACTATTTATAGCAAATAGGAGACATGATCTGGCGGGTCGGGGAATGTGTGACCCGTTAGCATTGGGCCTTCCAGTTTATGCCTTTGTTTGGGCCTTAAGGTGTTGGCCCATATTTCTGGTCTACTACACTTGCCCCGAAAAGA
The DNA here is from genome assembly GCA_003255065.1 of Cercis canadensis. Lineage (NCBI taxonomy): Eukaryota > Viridiplantae > Streptophyta > Magnoliopsida > Fabales > Fabaceae > Cercis > Cercis canadensis. Next base: position 38,799 of record QAOA01007094.1, read on the forward strand.
GAGTCCGGAGTTTTAAATCTCCGGATTTAAAAAATGGCGCAAAACACCTTTTTCAAATTCCCTTTTGCCATTTGTCATACCAAGAGTGGGGTGGTAGGTAATAACTTCAGCCGTTTGTAAAATGTACGTCTCAAGGTGAGTAATAGCAGCGTTGGAGGCGGCATTGCCGCCTCGCGAGTTGTGATGCGGCGCTACACCCTAGCCATTGGATGAGATTTGCCTGGACCGTTAGATGGGGAAATCAGAATGGTATAAATATGGTGATTCCATATTTCGTCGTACTTTTTGAGAACTATTCCTAGAAACTGTGTTGAGGTTTGAAGAGAGATTTCGTTCTGCTAACTTCTGAGGAATCACTCTCGCGAGCTTGCGGTGTCCAGACCACAGGTAGTTTGTCTTTTCTCCTTCTCAAAAAATGGTTTCTTCCAGTGAGGTTTCTGCTTCTTCTTCTAGTTCTCTGAGGGAGGGTTCCGCTGAGAGGGTCTCAGTCCTATTGTTTGTTCATCAGAGAGTTAGGGAAATCAAACCGTCTATTAGGGCTAGGCATATCCGAGCGTTGTGGGATAGTCATATGAATGTTAATACAGACATCACGATTTTGATCTGGAGCCATGTCCTAGGAGATCTCCTGTTTACGAAAATTGCCCAAATAATAATTTTTTTACCTTTAACGTTGCATTCCTTGACCGAGCTGGGGCCGAGCTTCCCCTCACAGACTTCGAGATGGAGTTTCTGCGTGTGGTGAATGCGGCCCCTACCCAGATACATACGAACGGGTGGGGTTTCCTTAGAGCCTTTCAGGCCATGTGTAATGTTCTTTTCGTGAGTGCCCGAGTAAATGTCTTTTTCCACTTTTTCACTTTAAAACACATTAGGGAATCCGACCAAGAGTATGTATACATGGCTAGCCGTCCTCGATTGTCTTTAATGAAACCGGTCGAGGATTCGGCGAAAGGATGGAAAGACCAATTTTTTCGGGTAACCGTACCGACCTGGGATGGAGTTCCCAGGCCGAACAAAGCTTTTTTCCTGAGTGAGGACGGAACCCCCATATTCCCTTTGCGATGGAACCAATATATGAACAAGCAACCAGCTCGGGCCTTGGGTGATTATGACCGAGAGGCTCGTCGGATAATTGGTGTCCTATTCGAGCATACGTGTGAGAAGTCAAATCTCGTGCAGCTGAGAGCGAGGGATTTGATTGGTCGGTACCAGTAGTCTTATGTTTTTTTTTTTTGTTGTTAAAAAATGGCTGATTGGAATTTCTTGTCGTTGCTTTACAGACGAAAAAATCAGCAAAGCGGAAATGGTGTGCATTTCAAGGCTTGCGAAACATAGGGGCAGTGAGCAACGTGAGGTGACCTCCGAGCCTGTTCCTGAGCAAAAAACGGACACTCCGGTGGTGGTTACTGTAGCCGAGCCGGTGGCTGTTATTACCACGGAAGATGCCGAGGTGGGCGTAGAGCCGGCTGAGCGTGAGGGCATGCTTGAGAAAGTTCGGGAGAAGCGTCCCATGATTGTGGAGCATCCGAGTGATATCCCGGAAAAAGACTGGGGAGCTAAGAAGCACAAATCCCACCGTGAGCATGGCAGGCACGATGGTTCTTCACATCGATTGTCTCAAGGGACGACAGCCGAGGTCAGGGGCCTTGAACTTTATTCTACCGACTTGGTAGCCGGAGATCCAAATCATGCGAGTTGCTCATACTGGAATACTTGCTTTCCAGTCCAAGAGAGAGTCGACTCGATTCTGACGAAGGTGGATACAGACCGACTATCAAGAGCTCCATGGACATGCTGCTCTCCTACATGCTCTCGACTGCTACCAGGGAACTAGCCATTGTTCGAAGTTTGCAGAAGAGGGCAGGAGACCCAGACTTGGTGAAAAAAGCTTAAGAGGCGGAGGCAGAGGCGCGTAAGCAAGCTAAGGATGCACTGAAGGCTCTAGAAGGCGCCAGAGCCGAGGCGCACCAACTTCATGAAGAATGAGAGTTAATTTTGGCTGCCAAGGAAAAGGTCGAGGTGGAGGTCAAAAAACTTCGCAGAGATGTGAAGGAGCTCGAAGTTCGCTATGAAGTGGGTACCAGGGTTCTGGAGGAGGCCCATGCTCGAGCATGCGAGGCGCGGGATACTTTGCAAGAACTTCGAGTGCAGATGCGTCGACGAGTAGAGAGGGCTCGCCACTCCAAAGCGAGAATGAGGAAGAGAGCCGAAGAAAAACTAGAAAGGAACTTCGCTCTTGCCCTTGAGCAAGGTTTTAAGAACGCCGTTGATCAGGCCCGACTGCAATTTCCCGATCTCCGAGTTGGAGAGATGGACTGTTTCAAAATTGTTCGGGAGGGGCAGTTGGTGCGAGATGATGAGGATGAGACTCCAATGGGCGTAGATGAGGATGCTGAGATCCGAGTTTCTGATTCCAGGGGGGATTATGACTCGGCCACAGAGGAAGAGATGTATGGGCCCCCGGTTGTAGGTAGTCCCCCTCTAGAATAGGGTATTCTTTGTAACATATTTATATAAAAAATGAAGATTTTTCCTATCTGCATGGAGTGATTTTTTTTTTTTTTTTTATATAGCAGTAGCTTTTAAATGTTTAAGATTGGGTTTTAATGATTATACATGATAGAATAAGAATCGGATAGTCCTAAATGAAGAAACAAATATAAGTTTCACAAAGTAAATAAAACCATGTCTTTCGGTTGCATGATTTGTATGTTACGTGCTTGGCTCCTTAAAGAGCATTCAACTCTGCCTTTTTTGTTTGCACTAGTAATGGAGTTTGGTGACGGTGTTTGTAATCAGCTAAGGTTTGCACTCGCGATGGAGGTTGCGAGCAAACAGAAATGAGCTCGGTACTTGTAACCGGCTAAGGTTTGCACTCGCGATTGAGGTTGCAAACAAACAGAAATGAGTTCGGTACTTGTAACCGGCTAAGGTTTACACTTGCGATGGAGGTTGCAAACAAGAGGTGAGCACGGTGTTTGTAACCGGCTAAGGTTTCCACTCGCGATGGAGGTTGCAGACAAACAAAAATAAGCTCGGTACCTGTAACCGGCTAAGGTTTGCACTCGCGATGGAGGTTGCAAACAAGAGATGAACACAGTCTTTGTAACTGGCTAAGGTTTGCACTCGCGATAGAGGTTGCAAACAAACAAACAAAAAATGAGCTCGGTGTTTGTAACCGGCTAAAGTTTGCGAAAGAGTGAGTGGAACAATACGTAGATCAAAAATATGTTACTGTTCATAGATTTTGAGATTGGTTACATTCCAAGTTCTGGGGATGGGAAGACCTTGCTCGGTTGCAAGTTTGTAGGTGCCCTTCCCTAAGACTTCCTGTACTAAATATGGTCCTTCCCAATTTGGGGCTAGCTTGCCCTCGTCGAGGTACTTCCTGGTGATGTCGGCTCTGTGAAGACCCAGGTCGTCTTTTTTAAAATTCCTTGGTCGGACTTTAGCATTGAAGTACCGGGAGAGTCTTTGTTTGTAGGCTAACATGGTGAGTCTTGTTTTTTCCCTGTCCTCATTGAGTAGTTCAAGGTTGGTATTCATGGATTCCTGATTACGATCAGCATTAAAGTACGCTTTTCTCCAGCTTGGTTCGCCGAGCTCGACAGGTATCATGGCCTCAGCTCCATATGTGAGTTTATAAGGAGTTTCCTGGGTAGAAGTTTGTGGAGTCGTTCGGTAGGACCACAAAACCCAGGGAAGTTCTTCAGTCCATCGACCTTTGGTGTGGTCTAATCGTTTCTTCAAGCCATCAAGAATGATTTGATTTGCTGCTTCTACTTGTCCATTTGCTTGCGGATGCTCGACCGATGTATAGTTTAGCCAGATGTGTAGCTTTGCACAAAATGCTCGGAACCCGGCATCTGTGAACTGGGTTCCGTTATCAGTGGTTATGGTATGTGGGATACCAAACCTGCAAATAATAAAGGATTGGACAAACTTTTTAGCATTTTTTGCAGTTATGGTGGCCAAATTTTCAGCCTCAATCCATTTTGAAAAATAGTCTATAGCAACGATGAGAAATTGTTTTTGTCTGGGGGCTCGGAGGAAAGGACCGAACAGGTCCAAACCCCATCGGCTAAAGGGCCATGGTTCGACTGTTGTGAAGAGGTTGGATGATGGCGCGATGTGAGTATGGGCAAACTTTTGGCATTTGTCACACTTCTTCAGGAGATTCGTGGCGTCCGCTCTCAGAGTCGGCTAGTAATAGCCAGAGCGGAGAGCTTTGGATGCCAAAGAACGGGCGCCGATGTGATGACCACATATGCCTAAATGAATCTCGCGCAATATGTAAAGCGATTGCTCCGGAGTCAGGCACTTAAGGAGTGGGGTACTGTATCCACGTTTGTATAGAGCTTCTCCCTCAATGCAATAATTGCAGGCGGTTCTTTGCAGCTTCCGGGCTTCGACCTTCTTAGTTGGGAGTTCCCTGGTTTATAGGTAGCGGATAATCGGGGTCATCCATGATGATGCTTCTTGGTCGATGTTGGCTACCTCTTCGAGATTAGTGCTCGGATGTGAAATTGTCTCCTGGATGATCGTTTGGTTGTGGCCAGGTTTTTTGTTGCTGGCTAACTTAGAGAAGATGTCGGCCCGAGTGTTCTCCATTCTTGGGACGTGATGTATTATAAATTCCTGGAAATGAGAGATATAGGAGTTGGCAGTTGCCATGTATTTGGCCATTAAGGGATCTTTTGCTTGAAAATTTTCCTTAATCTGACTCGTGACCAGTTGTGAGTCCGTTTGGACTTGAAGAGTTTCAACGTCCAGCTCAAGAGCTAGGCGCAATCCGGCTATTAATGCCTCATACTCCGCTTGGCTATTAAATACCGAAAAATCAAAACACAGGGATTGTTCAATAATGACTTCCCGTGGCCCTTCAATGACTATCCCAGCGCCTCCTCCTTTTAGGTTGGAATACCCATCTACGGAAAGTGTCCACTGGGGGGAAACTTCTGTTCGGAGGTCGCTTGTCCTAGTCATTTCGACCACAAAGTCAGCAAGGGCTTAGGCCTTGATTGCCCCCTTGGTTCGTAATTTAGCGAATGCTCAGAGAGTTCCACCAACCAACCCAACATGTGTCCGGCAAGGTCGGGCTTTTGGAGAATTTGTCGAATTGGCTGGTCAGTTCGAATAGTTATCAAGTGATTTTGAAAGTATGAGCACAGACGTCTGGCTGAGAGGAAGAGTGCGTAGGTGATTTTTTCGATCTTGCGATATTTAAGCTTGGATGCTTGGAGGGCATGGCTAGTGTAGTACACCGGGTATTGCATTTTGCCTTGTTCTCTGACTAGAGCTGAACTTACTGCGTGCTCGCTGCTGGCCAGATATAGAAACAGAGTTTCGCCCTGCCGGGGTTTGGAGAGGATAGGGGGTGAAGCCAGGTATGTTTTTAACTGGTCGAATGCTTGTTGGCACTCGTCTGTCCATTGGAAATGCTCGAGTTGCTTGAGAGTTTTAAAAAATGGGAGTGCCTTGTCTGCGGATTTCGACATGAATTTGGATAAAGCTGCAATTCTCCTGGCTAGCCTTGGAACATCCCTTACTGTTTTTGGTGGTTCCATATTGATGATGGCTTGGCATTTGTCGGGATTTGCTTCTATCCCCTGGTCGGTTAGAATGAAGCCCAGGAATTTTCCTGCCCCGACCCCGAAAGCGCATTTGGAGGGATTTAATTGCATACGATGCGTCCTGAGTTCGGCGAATGTTTCTGCTAAGTCTGCTAGATGCTCGAGATCAGAGTTAGATTTAACTAGCATGTCATCTACATAGATCTCGACGTTTCTCCCTATCTGCTTTCTGAGTATTTTGTCGACCAGCCTTTGGTAAGTGGCCCCAGCATTTTTCAGCCCGAAGGGCATCACCTTGTAATAGTATATAGCTTGCTCCGTGATGAAAGCTGTTTTTTCTTCGTCATCTGGGTGCATCCTTATCTGATTATATCCAGAGTAAGCATCCATGAAACTCAGGAGTTTGTAACCGGAGGTCTGATGAGCTGCCGAGGCTCCTCAAATTACTTAATGTTTAAGGTTGGTTACCTAAGCTATTTGTAGCAAAGGGCAGCCCTAAGTCGAACCTAAGGATTGTTCTATTTAGTGAATCATATTAAGAAGCATGTAAACAGAGGGGGTTTTGTTTGGCTTAAGTACTTGATAGAAAATAATTGTAAGTGGTAACCTAAAGGAAAACAACCAATCCAAGCCTTAACTGATTCTGATTTTGATTCATCCTTGATTTCTAATGATCCATTCAATTATTAACCATGTTCTTGGCCTTTAAAACATATCAAGACGCCTCTCAATGTTCTATGGATGTCCACTGGTTAAGCAACCAGAATTCGGATTCAACTAAGACTAAATGAATTAAGCAAACATTCAAGTCTAGTTTTACCTAAGTCCATGATCCAGCCTAGGTGATTAATCCATCCAAAAGCTCAGAAACATTAATCAACCATAACAGCCAAGGTGATTAATCTATCCAAAAGCTCAGAAACATTAATCAATTATACAATCCTCTTTTATCACATGCAATTAAGCAATCACACATGAAGATCCAAATTTGAATTTAACAATTCAAACAGAATAGTCCAGAGGATGCAAGAAGTAGATTAATCATTGAATGAATAACAACAACACATAATCTCAAAACCAATAATCAGAACAGCCAAAACCTGGATTGATTTGATGAATTAGCCCTCCATGAACAAGAGAAGCCAAGTTCTTACAAAATATCTAGAGAGAAAACTTAAAGGCTAAGGAAAGTTCAAAAGCTGTCTAAAATATCTAAAAGACTTGATATCAATTTCGGCTGCCCCCTTGTGCTGATATAGACCTCCAAAATTACATGCACACCCAAATTTCCCTTAGGGCACACTTGTTCCCATGGGCCTTAGCTTTAAAATGCTCAGTCTTGCTGGAAATTGCAATTAGGCACAAATGGATCCAAAGTCATGAAATGAGGTCTAAGTCTATGCACTTCAGCCCAAAAGAGGTTTAAAAGACTAAGTATGAGGGATAACTAATGGAACCATCAGCCAACTTCTACTACAAATAAGACCATCTTCAATAAAACATATGGTGAACCGGTCTTCATAACAATTGAAGCTCTGTCTTTTAGCTTTCCAATGGTACCAGTTTCAACTCCGTATAACATCCACAACTCAAGTTATGGCCTAAACACTGTATGTAGGTCAAGATCCTGCGACAGCATGTCTTCTCTGGCTTCCAGGCTGCATATGACCTTCTGGACGTCCGAATTAGCTTTGGAGCCCTGAAAGAAAGTTGTATACAATTCTCTCAGCTTTCCTACAAGGTATGACTCGGAATTTTTAGACATCTAGAACTCAAGATATGCACGAAACACAGAGACAGCATAAAATGCTCAGTATTGCTCGAAATTGCAATTAGGCACAAATGGATCCAAAGTCATGAAATGAGGTCCAAGTCTATGTAATTCAGCCCAAAAGAGGTTTAAAAGACTAAGTATGAGGGATAACTATTGTATAAAAAGTGTGTTCATCAATTATATGGTAATACCAACATTTAATTCAAAATATTTTGCTTCTCCAAACTAAACCAATCGCCCAAGAGCAGTCAACATAAAGTGAAAACTAAATTTAAGCTATAATTGAAAGAAGTAACTCTATTGACTTACCCATTCATAGAACATTGCAAACCTCAAGCCAACAGAATGAAATTGCATAATGCTCTCAAATTATTGGCAGATACACTACCACTCCAGCCAAAAAGAAACCAATCGTTATTTTTTGAAGAATTCCAGATCTCAGGTCATCAAGGAAATAAGAAAAGGGATAGGGAAGGAGACTTCAATCTAAACTTTGCAGTGAAATTATTTGATAGCAAGTTTGAAAATTAAGAGCTATACTCACCAGATAATGAGTTTATAAG
>QAOA01007097.1:10363-22702 GCA_003255065.1 Cercis canadensis
TGCCAAATCCATTCATCAAAAGGCTCAAAACTCACAAGGCATGTATCTATCAAACTTAATCATCAATCCAACATCTAAAACCAAGCATGTGAAATTAAGGATGGAAAACAAGTTATTCAATCATGCTATGAACCTTGAAATGTAATTACTTTAAACTTACAACTTTACAAATTCTATAACATCATTGGAGGGTAATGAAAACAGACAAATGACAACAAAAACAGCAAAAATGTAAAGAACAACAAACAGAAAAAATTAAAACAGAAAACAAAAAATTTACAGAAATAGTAAAGTAATCAACTAACCTAATCAACTAAACAGAAAACACCTAATCAACTAAACAGAAAACAATAAAGCAACTAAACTATATACAGAAATCCCTCCCCCACACTTAAATTTTACATTGTCCTCAATGTAAAAACTTCAAAAAGTATCAACAGATGACAAGTAATAACAAGCAGTCACATAAGGACAAGTAAAGTAAAAGAGAGAGAAGAAACATCCTTATCAGGGGAGGTAGATGGCATCGTGCAAGTGGACCTCCTTCACTATGTCCTCTTTAGCTACCTCACAGAATGGCTGGAGGCGGTTGAAACCTACATGTCAAATAAATGACCAAACTTCCCGCACGCATGTGGGGTAAGATAAAGCAGACATCAAGAACAGAAAATTGAAAATAAAAGGAACAGAAAACAGAAACAGAAGCAAAAACAGAAAAACAAAAACAGACTAAAGTAAAACAGAATAGAAAATAGAATACAATTACAATAAGATAATTAGCTAGATACCAGGGTCAAAGACCACTCTCACGAAGTCTTGGGTTGCCCCTGTAGAATCATCTGCTAAAGCCGTAGAATCAGAACCGGAACCAGAACTAGAATCAGCTTCAGATGCAGATTCACCAGAATTGCCATCGCTTAAAAATGTAGAAATTTCTGCACAGATGGCACAGCTAATGTCACCATCACAAACAACATGTGAATGACGCTGGAGATAATCCTCTATACCCACAAAGTCAGGGAATTCATAACATAGCTCCTCAGACACATCCATTAACTTTGCAGGAGCATCAATGACCACAGCCTCTGGGATAGAATTATCTTGTTCTAAAACTGTTGCAATTTCAAAACAAGCAGTGCAAGCAGAATCACCACAACTGCAGCACTTAGAATCAGGAGTGCTTAAGAAGGCAGATATCTCAGCAAATATTGCACAAGGTATATCACCATGACAATCAGGACAGGAGGGGCACCGAAGAGGGTCATCAACACCAACAAAATCTGGGAAGTCAGCACAGAGCTCATCATACCCATCCCCANGTCTTGGGTTGCCCCTGTAGAATCATCTGCTAAAGCCGTAGAATCAGAACCGGAACCAGAACTAGAATCAGCTTCAGATGCAGATTCACCAGAATTGTCATCGCTTAAAAATGTAGAAATTTCTGCACAGATGGCACAGCTAATGTCACCATCACAAACAACATGTGAATGATGCTGGAGATAATCCTCTATACCCACAAAGTCAGGGAATTCATAACATAGCTCCTCAGACACATCCACTAACTTTGCAGGAGCATCAATGACCACAGCCTCTGGGATAGAATCATCTTGTTCTAAAACTGTTGCAATTTCAGAACAAGCAGTGCAAGCAGAATCACCACAACTGCAGCACTGAGAATCAGGAGTGCTCAAGAAGGCAGATATCTCAGCACATACTGCACAAGGTATATCACCATGACAGTCAGGACAGGAGTTGCACTGAACAGAGTCTTCAACACCAACAAAATCTGGGAAGTCAGCACAGAGCTCATCAGACCCATCCCCAACTAGATCATCAATCAAGTCAATGTGAAAGACAGAGTGCTCATCCATGGAATGCTGCATAGGCTCAAAAATATTGAACTGCACAACAGAGTCTCCAAACTCCATGGATAGAGTTCCTGCATGAACATCAATCTTGGTCCGTGCGGTCTTGAGGAATGGCCTGCCCAGAATGAGTAGAGCCTTGCTGGATTGGGATTGTCCCTCCATCTCCAGAATGTAGAAATCTGTTGGAAAGATCAGCTCATCAACTCTGACCAACACATCTTCAATCAACCCAGCTGGATGTGCACTGCTCCTGTTGGCTAACTGAATCACAACACCAGTAGCTCTCAAGGGGCCAAGGCCAAGAGAATTAAACACAGTCATAGGCATCACATTAATGGAAGCACCAAGGTCTAGCAAGGCATGCTCGAACTTGGATTTGCCTATAACACATGGAATGGTGAAAGTGCCTGGATCCTTGCACTTCTGGGGCATAGGCTGAATAAGGGCCGAAACGTTCTGACTCATGCTAATTCGCTCATTGCCCTTAAGCCGCCTCCTCTGTGTGCACAATTCCTTTAAAAATTTGGCATATCTAGGAATTTGCTTGATAGCATCCAGCAAGGGAATGTTAACTTCCACCTTCCTGAACGTCTCCAGAAGCTCTTGATCTTTCTCTGCCTCATCTTGCTTCTTGGACAGAGTAGCTCTCTGTGGAAAGGGAAGAGGTGCAGAATATGTAGGCTTCTGTTGTGGCCTCTCTGGAGTGGAATTACTAGTGTGCTGGCTGGAACTGCTAGGGTCAGCAACAGGTATAACTGGCACACTAGGTGTACTCTGAACTGCAGGTGTAGGGTCTAGAATTGACTTGCCACTCCTAAGAGTGATTGCACTCACATTTTTCGAATTAGGGTTAGGAGTGGTCTGAGAAGGAAGGGTGCCAGAACCTTGGGATTGCAATTGACTCACAGATGATGCCAATTGTCCAATCTGTATTTCCAGATTCTGCATGGTGGACTCTGCCCTCTGCTGGAACTGGATATTGCTGGTGGCCATCTACTTCACCAGATCTTCCAATGAAGGCTCAGGTTTGGATGTTGACGGGTTGGCTGGCTGCATAGGCTGCTGCTGGAATGGTGGCCTGTTTTGTTGAAACTGGCCTTGCCTGGTTGGCTGAAATTGGCTCTGTTGTTGCCAAGGTTGCCTATACTGCTGCTGTTGCTGTGGCTGTTGTTGGGAGGACTGCTGTTGTGGTGCTGCAGCATTGCCATATCTGAAATTTGGATGATTCCTCCAACCAGGGTTGTAAGTGTTGGAGTACGGATCATATCTAGGCTGCTGCTGCGATTGGTATGGGGATCGACCAGGAAAAACACCTGCTGCAGCTACAGAGGGATCCTGAAATCCAGAATCATCATCTTGCAGTGTAGGGCATGCATCTGTAGGATGTTATGGACAAGCACAAATGCCACACACGCTTGCAGGTTGAGGGGTGGATACTTGTCGCCCCATTGCCAATTGCCTGACCAAGGAGGTCAGTTCATCAAGTCTGTGCTCCATTCTTTGTTGGTCAGCAAATGATACACCAACTTCATTGACTCCCCTGGTGGAATGAATCATCCGAACACCAAACTGCTGGGAATTCTCTGCCATATTGGAAATTAAATCTCTGGCAGCAGCAGGTGTTTTATCCACTAATGCTCCTCCACTAGCAGAATCAATGTTACTTCTATCCGAAGGTGACAAGCCTTCATAGAAATATTGTATCAACAGCTGATCACTTATTTGGTGATGGAGGCAGCTTGAACACAGCTTGGTAAACCTCTCCCAATACTCATGCAATGTCTCCCCTGGCAGTTGCCTTATGCCACATATGTCTTTGCGAATGGCAGCAGTTCTGGATGCAGGGAAGAACTTGGCCAGAAACAGCTTCTTCATGTCACTCCAATTTCTGACCGAACCTTGTGACAAGTAAAAGAGCCAGTCTTTAGCTGCATCAGCAAGAGAGAAAGGGAATGCTCTTAACTTGATCTGCTCTTCAGAAATTCCTTGTGGCCTCATTGTGGAACAAACCACATGGAATTCCTTCAAATGCTTATGAGGATCTTCACCTGCAAGACCATGAAACTTTGGCAGCAAGTGTATCAATCCAGATTTTAATTCAAAAGCAGTATCAATTTCTGGATATTGGATCCCTAAAGGTTGGTAAGCAACATCAGGGGTGGCCAATTCCTTAAGAGTTCTATCTCTAGGCTGCATGTTATTATTATTATTATTTCCAGCTCTATTAGCATTATCAGCTCTATTACCTTCATCAACAACAGGATCAACAATAGGAATAACAATAGGAGTTCTAGCTTCAGCCATGGTAGGATCTAAATTATCAACAGCCCTATGTGCTCTATTACGGGTATGCAAGGTTCTCTCTATTTCAGGGTCTACTTCAAGCAATACAAAGGGAGAAGACCTAGTCATACACCATGCAAACAAGTGGCTAAATGCCTAAACACACCACAATGCACAAAAACACAGAAAAACACACAAAACTGACAGAATTAAGCTAAAACCGAAACACACCAAAAACACAAAACAAAGGTAAAAAGACACCAAAATAGGACTAGAAAAGGTATCTAAACATTTTTTAAAATTTTTCTACCACCACAGGACGAAAGGTGGATGAAAATGGAACTCAAAAATCAAATAAAAAATCTTTAAAAAATGGAAAAGTGGTCAAAACAGTGGAATTTGGCTTAAAAAAGTGGACCTCACGGCCATAGGCTGTGACTGTTGTGAGTTAGGCCCTTTTCCTTCAACTGAGTAAGTTTCAGGTCAATCGGAGCTAAAAATTTCGTTTTGAACAGTAGAACCAGAAATCACTAAATCAAGCCAAACCGAAGGAAAAACAAAGGGGAAATGGTCCAAATGGCCAGAATTCACTCAATGACAATATAAAACATCTAAGCACACTTCAAATCAAGAAAAACAATGGCCACTGGCCTCAAACAGAATGGATACTTGGCCAAAAAGTTATGGAAAAAGTGGCCAAAACCCTAAAAAGAACAAAAACTCAAACACAAGGGGGGTGAATTAGGGGAAAGTTAAAAGTCAGTTTTACTACTAATACTACTGATTCAAAGATAGAACAATCCCCGGCAACGGCGCCAAAATTTGATGAGCTGCCGAGGCTCCTCAAATTACTTAATGTTTAAGGTCGGTTACTAAGCTATTTGCAGCAAAGGGCAGCCCTAAGTCGAACCTAAGGATTGTTCTATTTGGTGAATCATATTGAGAAGCATATAAACAGGGGGGTTGTGTTTGTTTATGTGATTAACAAAAATTAATTGAAAGTGGTAAAGTTTGAGAGAAAGCAACCAATCCAAGTCTTAACTAATTCTGATTTTGATTCATCCTTGATTTCCAAGGATCCATTTAATTATTAATCATGTTCTTGGCCTTTAAAACATATCAAGAAGCCTCTCAATGTTCTATGGATGTCTACTGGTTAAGCAACCAGAATTCGGTTCAACAAGGGACTAAATGAATTAAGCAAACATTCAAGTCCAGTTTAACCTAAGTCCTGAATCCAGCCAAGGTAATTAATCCGTCCAAGCTTAGAACCATTAATTAACCATACAATCCTCTTTTATCACATGCAAACAGAATATGAACACATGAATAATCCAATCCGAATTAAGCAATTCAAACAGAATATTTCAGAGGATTGAAAGAACTTGATTAACAACTAAAATGAAGAACAACAACACATAATCTCAAAATCAATAATCAGAATAGCAAAACCTGGATTGATATGATGATTTAGCCCTCCATGAACAAGAAGAGCTGAGTTCTTACAAAATATCTAAGAGAAAACTTAGAGACTAAGGAAAGAGGAAAAGCTGTCTAAAAATATCTAATGACTTGATTCTGAATTTCGGCTGCCCCCTCTTGCTGATATAGACCTCCAAATTTACATGCACACCCAAATTGCCCTTAGGGCACACTTGTTCCCATGGGCCTTAGCTTCAATTGGGCTTTGGTTTGGGCCCATTTGGACTTGTCATGAGGAAGTTAGGCCCATTTAAGTGGCAAAAGGTGTCTGGAACCGTCAGCTAACTTGCACAGCAAATAAGACCATCTTCAACATAAAATATGGTGAACCGGTCTTCATATCAATTGAAGCTCTGTCTGTTAGCTTTCCAATGGTACCAGTTTCAGGTCCATATGACATCCACAACTCAAGTTATGACCCAAATACTGCATGTAGGTCAGGATCCTGCGACAGCATGTCTTCTCTGGCTTCCAGGCTGCATATGACCTTCTGAACGTCCGAATTAGCTTTGGAGCCCTGAAAGAAAGTTGTAGACAATTCTCTCAGCTTTCCAACAAGGTATGACTCGGAATTTTTAGACATCCAGAACTCAAGATATGCCTGAAACACAGAGACAGCATATAATGCCCAGTATTGCTGGAAATTGCAATTAAGCATAAATGGATCCTAAGTCATGAAATGAGGTCTAAGTCTATGCAATTCAGCCCAAAAGAGGTTTAAAAGACTAAGTATGAGGAATAACTATTGTATAAAAAGTGTGTTCATCAAATTCCCCCACACTTAGCTTTTGCACGTCTCGGGCAAACTAAAATTCCAAAACTAAGAAAAGCAAGAACAAGGAAACAAAAACAAATTTAAAAACTAAAGGATCACCTCCCAATGATATTTAAGAAATGCAGAAGTTCATACCACAAGTAAGATAAGCAATTAAAGATTCAAGGAACTCACAGCATTCATGAAATAAAATTTCTTCTCATCCAAAATCAACAAACAAGGTAACTTCAATTGGAAAGCATAAGTTAAGAATGATAGATCCTCACAAGATACACTCTCAATCCCTCAAGTGTTTAGAAATTAGGTACTCCACTCAATCAAACTCATGAAGAGATGCACTACCATAAGCTTGCTTATCTTCTATTTCTCCACTACTCAAACAAATGCACACACAAATCAAGAGGACTTTATTTAAGGTTGTAATAAGGCCAAGGTAAAGGTAAAGGAATGAATCAAAATGGATATCACAAGGTAAAACTCAAAGAGAATAAGAGAACATTGGAGAGGAACTCAAATGACAAGCATTAAATTCCAAGTGTGTAAAGCATATTCTCCTTTCTTTGTACATATTCCTTTTCCTTTTCTTTTCCTTTTTCACAATTCTGATTTTTTTTTTTTTTTTTTTTTCAGAACCAATTGGCTCTCTTTTTTTTTTTTTTTTCTTTCTTTGACATAATACTTTGCACATTAGGATTCACAACCTCCACACTTGTACTATTAATTACCCACAAGCATAAGAGCTCCTCTAAGACAATGAACCAATGCTCTCCCATTCCCTAAGGTAAGGTAACAACATGGTATTTTGTACATAGGCATATAATGAGCTAATATCAAAGATAGGCAAATAGGCTCAATAGGGGTAATCAAAGGGAAATAATACAAGGTTGGCTATTTGGCAAAGTGGCTAAATCAAGAAAGAATGCCTCAATCATGTTCATGTATGCAAATGAAAATGTAGCCTCAAAAAGAATCAAGCAAGTTCTAGAGTTAACAAATTCCATGAGTGAAATCACACAAGAAGGAAAAGAATGGCACAAATGCCAAATCCATTCATCAAAAGGCTCAAAACTCACAAGGCATGTATCTATC
This sequence comes from Cercis canadensis, assembly GCA_003255065.1. Taxonomy (NCBI): domain Eukaryota; kingdom Viridiplantae; phylum Streptophyta; class Magnoliopsida; order Fabales; family Fabaceae; genus Cercis; species Cercis canadensis. The sequence goes on from QAOA01007097.1 coordinate 17,861, forward strand.
AAACTTAATCATCAATCCAACATCTAAAACCAAGCATGTGAAATTAAGGATGGAAAACAAGTTATTCAATCATGCTATGAACCTTGAAATGTAATTACTTTAAACTTACAACTTTACAAATTCTATAACATCATTGGAGGGTAATTAAAACAGAAAAATGACAACAAAAACAGAAAAAACAGCAAGAACAACAAACAGAAAAAATTAAAACAGAAAACAACAAATTTACAGAAATAGTAAAGTAATCAACTAAACTAATCAACTAACCTAATCAACTAAACAGAAAACACCTAATCAACTAAACAGAAAACAATAAAGCAACTAAACTATATACAGAAATCCCTCCCCCACACTTAAATTTTACATTGTCCTCAATGTAAAAACTTCAAAAAGTATCAACAGATGACAAGTAATAACAAGCAGTCACATAAGGACAAGTAAAGTAAAAGAGAGAGAAGAAACATCCTTATCAGGGGAGGTAGATGGCATCGTGCAAGTGGACCTCCTCCACTATGTCCTCTTTAGCTACCTCACAGAATGGCTGGCGGCGGTTGAAACCTACATGTCAAATAAATGACCAAACTTCCCGCACGCATGTGGGGTAAGATAAAGCAGACATCAAGAACAGAAAATTGAAAATAAAATGAACAGAAAACAGAAACAGAAGCAAAAACAGAAAACAAAAACAGACTAAAGTAAAACAGAATAGAAAATAGAATACAATTACAATAAGATAATCAGCTAGATACCAGGGTCAAAGACCATTCTCACGAAGTCTTGAGTTGCCCCGGTAGAATTATCTTCTGAAGCTGCAGAATCAGAACTGGAACCAGAACTAGAATCAGCTTCAGATGCAGATTCAGCAGGATTGCCATCGCTTAAAAATGTAGAAATTTCTGCACAGATGGCACAGCTCATGTCACCATCACAAACAGAATGTGAATGGCGCTGGAGATAACCCTCTATACCCACAAAGTCAGGGAATTCAGAATATAGCTCCTCATACACATCCACTAACTCTGTGGGAGCATCAATGACCACAGCCTCTGGAATAGAATCATCTTGTTCTAAAACGGCTGCAATTTCAGAACAAGCAGTGCAAGCAGAATCACCACAACTGCAGCACAGAGAATCAGGACTGCTCAAGAAGGCAGATATTTCAGCACACACTGCACAAGGTATATCACCATCACAGTCAGGACAGGAGTTGCACTGAACAGAGTCTTCAACACCAACAAAATCTGGGAAGTCAGCACAGAGCTCATCACACCCATCCCCAACTAGATCATCAATCAAGTCAATGTGAAAGAGAGGGTGCTCATCCATGGAAGGCTGCAGAGGCTCAAAGATATTGAACTGCACAACAGAGTCTCCAAACTCCATGGATAGAGTTCCTGCATGAACATCAATCTTGGTCCGTGCGGTCTTGAGGAATGGCCTGCCCAGAATGAGTGGAGCCTTGCTGGATTGGGACTGTCCCTCCATCTCCAGAATGTAGAAATCTGTTGGAAAGATCAGCTCATCAACTCTGACCAGCACATCTTCAATCACTCCAGCTGGATGTGCACTGCTCCTGTTGGCTAACTGAATCACAACACCAGTAGCTCTCAAGGGGCCAAGGCCAAGAGAACTAAACACAGTCATAGGCATTACATTAATGGAAGCACCGAGGTCTAGCAAGGCATGCTCGAACTTGGATTTGCCTATAACACATGGAATGGTGAAAGTGCCTGGATCCTTGCACTTCTGGGGCATAGGCTGAATAAGGGCCGAAACGTTCTGACTCATGCTAATTCGCTCATTGCCCTTAAGCCGCCTCCTCTGTGTGCACAATTCCTTTAAAAATTTGGCATATCTAGGAATTTGCTTGATAGCATCCAGCAAGGGAATGTTAACTTCCACCTTCCTGAATGTCTCCAGAAGCTCTTTATCCTTCTCTGCCTCATCTGTTTTCTTAGACAGAGTAGCTCTCTGTGGAAAAGGAAGAGGTGCAGAATATGTAGGCTTCTGTTGTGGCCTCTCTGGAGTGGAACTACTAGTGTGCTGGCTGGAACTGCTAGGGTCAGCAACAGGTATAACTGGCACACTAGGTGTACTCTGAATTGCAGGTGCAGGGTCTGGAATTGACTTGCCACTCCTAAGAGTGATTGCACTCACATTTTTCGAATTAGGGTTAGGAATGGTCAGAGAAGGAAGGGTACCAGAACCTTGGGATTGCAATTGACTCACAGATGATGCCAATTGTCCAATCTGCATTTCCAGATTCTGCAACGGCGCCATGGTGGACTCCGCTCTCTGCTGGAACTGGATATTGCTTGTGGCCATCTGCTTGACTAAATCTTCCAAAGAAGACTCAGGTTTGGATGTTGACGGGTTGGTTGGCTGCATAGGCTGCTGCTGGAATGGTGGCCTGTTCTGTTGAAACTGGCCTGGCCTGGCTGGCTAAAATTGACTCTGTTGTTGCCAAGGTTGCCTATATTGCTGCTGCTGCTGCTGTGGCTGTTGTTGGGAGGACTGCTGTTGTGGTTAAATCTTCCAATGAAGGCTCAGGTTTGGATGTTGACGGGTTGGCTGACTGCATAGGCTGCTGCTGAAATGGTGGCCTATTTTGTTGAAACTGGCCCTGCCTGGCTGACTGAAATTGGCTCTGTTGTTGCCAAGGTTGCTTATACTGCTGCTGTTGCTATGGCTGTTGTTGGGAGGACTGCTGTTGTGGTGCTGCAACATTGCCATATCTGAAATTTGGATGATCCTTCCAACCAGGATTGTAAGTGTTGGAGTACGGATCATATCTAGGCTGCTGCTGCGATTGGTATGGGGATCGACCAGGAAAAACACCTGTTGCAGCTACAGAGGGATCCTGAAATCCAGAATCACCATCTTGCAGTGTAGGGCATGCGTCTGTAGGATGTGATGGACAAGCACAAATGCCACACACGCTTGCAGGTTGAGGGGTGGATACTTGTCGCCCCACTGCCAATTGCCTAACCAAGGAGGTAAATTCATCAAGTCTGTGCTCCATTCTTTGTTGGTCAGCAAATGATACACCAACTTCATTGACTCCCCTGGTGGAATGAATCATCTGAACACCAAACTGCTGGGAATTCTCTGCCATATTGAAAATTAAATCTCTGGCAGCAGCAGATGTTTTATCCACTAATGCTCCTCCACTAGCAGAATCAATGTTACTTCTATCCGAAGGTGACAAGCCTTCGTAGAAATATTGTATCAACAGCTGATCACTTATTTGGTGATGGAGGCAGCTTGAACACAGCTTAGTAAACCTCTCCCAATACTCATGCAATGTCTCCCCTGGCAGTTGCCTTATGCCACATATGTCTTTGCGAATGGCAGCAGTTCTGGATGCAGGGAAGAACTTGGCCAGAAACAGCTTCTTCATGTCACTCCAATTTTTGACCGAACCTTGTGACAAGTAAAAGAGCCAGTCTTTGGCTGCATCAGCAAGAGAGAAAGGGAATGCTCTTAGCTTGATCTGCTCTTCAGAAATTCCTTGTGGCCTCATTGTGGAACAAACCACATGGAATTCCTTCAAATGCTTATGAGGATCTTCACCTGCAAGACCATGAAACTTTGGCAGCAAGTGTATCAATCCAGACTTTAATTCGAAAGCAGTATCAATTTCTGGATATTGGATCCCTAAAGGTTGGTAAGCAACATCAGGGGTGGCCAATTCCTTAAGAGTTCTATCTCTAGGCTGCATGTTATTATTATTATTATTTCCAGCTCTATTAGCATTATCAGCTCTATTACCTTCATCAACAACAGGATCAACAATAGGAATAACAATAGGAGTTCTAGCTTCAGCCATGGTAGGATCTAAATTATCAACAGCCCTATGTGCTCTATTACGGGTATGCAAGGTTCTCTCTATTTCAGGGTCTACTTCAAGCAATACAAAGGGAGAAGACCTAGTCATACACCATGCAAACAAGTGGCTAAATGCCTAAACACACCACAATGCACAAAAACACAGAAAAACACACAAAACTGACAGAATTAAGCTAAAACCGAAACACACCAAAAACACAAAACAAAGGTAAAAAGACACCAAAATAGGACTAGAAAAGGTATCTAAACATTTTTTAAAATTTTTCTACCACCACAGGACGAAAGGTGGATGAAAATGGAACTCAAAAATCAAATAAAAAATCTTAAAAAAATGGAAAAGTGGTCAAAACAGTGGAATTTGGCTTAAAAAAGTGGACCTCACAGGCATAAGCTGTGACTGTTGTGAGTTAGGCCCTTTTCCTTCAATTGAGTAAGTTTCAGGTCAATCGGAGCTAAAAATTTCGTTTTGAACAGTAGAACCAGAAATCACTAAATCAAGCCAAACCGAAAGAAAAACAAAGGGGAAATGGTCCAAATGGCCAGAATTCACTCAATGACAATATAAAACATCTAAGGACACTTCAAATCAAGAAAAAAAATGGCCACTGGCCTCAAACAGAATGGATACTTGGCCAAAAAGTTATGAAAAAAGTTGCCAAAACCCTAAAAAGAACAAAAACTCAAATACAAGGGGGGTGAATTAGGGGGAAGTTAAAAGTCAGTTTTACTACTAATACTACTGATTCAAAGATAGAACAATCCCCGGCAACGGCGCCAAAATTTGATGAGCTGCCGAGGCTCCTCAAATTAATTAAGTTTAAGGTCGGTTACCTAGCTATTTGCAGCATAGGACAGACCTAAGTCGAACCTAAGGATTGTTCTATTTAGTGAATCATATTAAGAAGCATGTAAACAGTGGGGTTTTGTTGGTTTAAGTGCTTGACAGAAATTAATTGAAAGTGGTAAAGTTTAAGAGAAAGCAACCAATCCAAG
>QAOA01007097.1:34139-76784 GCA_003255065.1 Cercis canadensis
TTTATTCTTCTTCCCTTTGAATTATGTCTAGATTTTACCCTACCATGTTCTTATCTTTTGCTGTGAGCTAATATCTTATTTAGGGCTATGATATAGCCTAATTATAAACGGTTGTAGTTTCTTGTGAAATTAATTTGAGGTTTATATTTTTTATTTGAGTGTTTATCCCTATTCTTAATGCTTCTAATTAACTGGCCATTAATTAGTTGATTAGTTAATCACTTAGAGACTGAAAGGAGATTTGTGTGTCTAGTTCATTGAGATAAATATCACAGGTTGCATGTAGGATAGGAATATACTTCCATGACTTGTGTAGTCAATTTTGTATCTGATAGCCAATATTTGTATCGACACCATAGCAACTTTACCTGCTCGTGCATTGCACAGGCATGACACTGGATTAAAGTAAACTAGAAAAAGTAAAACTTATAAAAATCACGAAAAAGTAAAAAGTAAACTTGGCAGCAGTAGGTGAGAAAATGATGCTTCAGCTTCATGAATTGGATGAGTTTTTGCATCAAGCTTATGAGAGTTCAAAGCTCTACAAAGAAAAAATGAAGCGATGACATGACAAGAGGATTATCCCAAGGAATTTTGAATCGGGACAACAAGTGTTATTATACAACTCAAGGTTGAAACTCTTTCCTAGGAAGTTGAAATCGAGGTGGTCAGGTCCCTTTTTTATCAAAAAAGTCTTCCCCTATGGAGCTATTGAAGTAGCTAGCATTCATTTAGGAATAAGCTTCAAGGTTAATGAAAAAAAGCTTAAGCGTTATTGGGGAGATGGGGTTCAGCACCAAATCTCTCCAATGGTCCTTTCTGCACTAACATAACACCAGAGAGAGTTCAGCTTAGGACTATAAATTAAGTGCTTGTTGGAACGCAACCCAATATCTAGTGTTTTATTGTTTTCTTAAGTTTCTTTATGATTTATCTTGAATTGGTTTCTCTAAGTGTCTTAGTTAGTTTTTAGCTAAAAGAGGAGATTTGTTTCCTATTTTTTCTGGTGTATGTTTTGCTTGAGACACTTATGTAGATTCAAGTTCAGTATTCAAACTTAGAATGAAGAACATGGATTGAAACACAGTCGTGCCCTACCCCATGTGCATCAGGCAAAGATCCCAAGAGAAGAACATGGCTAGTGACATGGTCGTGTCAATACTAGAGGAAGAACACGGCCAATGACATGGTCGTGTCTATACCTATGTGAACCATCCAGAAAGTCAAGGAGGAAAACACGAGCACACACGACCGTGGCAGCAAGCGTGTGGATGACAAAGAGAGTCCAGAAAGAACACGGCAAGTGACATGGCCGTGTCTATTCCCGTGTCGATTGACCAAAAGTGACCCACCTGAAGACACGGCCATGTCAATACCTAGGTATGTATCCATGCATGTCATGTCACTAACACGGTCGCACACACGGCCGTGTCTTGCTCGTGTCACTTAAAAGAATTTTCTACACTCTACACACGGCCCAATACACAGGCATGTCACCCCCGTGTCACACCAACACCCCCACTGCCATGCACATGTCAACTTCCCGTGTTTCTTACCCAAGCCCAACACGCCCACAACATACGGCTGTGTCACTTAAAACCCTTTAAAATTCTGATTCACGGGTGATGAACACAATTTTTATATAATAGTTATCCCTCATACTTAGTCTTTTAAACCTCTTTTGGGCTGAATTGCATAGACTTAGACCTCATTTCATGACTTTGGATCCATTTGTGTTTAATTGCAATTTCCAGCATTAATGAGCATTTTATGCTATCTCTGTGTTTCGTGCATATCTTGAGTTCTGTATGTCTGAAAATTCCGAGTCATACCTTGTAGGAAAGCTGAGAGAATTTTCTACAACTTTCTTTCAGGGCTCCAAAGCCAATTCGGAAATCCAGAAGGTCATATGCAGCCTGGAACCCAGAGAAGATATGCTGTCGCAGGATCCTGACCTACATGCAGTATTTGGGCCATAACTTGAGTTGTGTATGTCATATGGACCTGAAACTGGTACCATTAGAAAGCTAATAGACAGAGCTTAAATTGATATGAAGACCAGTTCACCATATTTTATGTTGAAGATGGACCTATTTGCTGTACAAGTTAGCTGATGGTTCTAGACACCTTTTGCCACTTAAATGGGCCTAACTTCCTCATGATTGTGTATGTCATATGGACCTAAAACTGGTACCATTGGAAAGCTAATAGAAAGAGCTTCAATTGATATGCAGACCCGTTCACCATAATTTATGTTGAAGATGGACTTATTTTCTGTGTAATTTAGCTAACGGTTCCAGACACCTTTTGCCACTTAAATGGGCCTAACTTCCTCATGACAAGTCCAAATGGGCCCAAACCAAAGCCCAATTGAACTAAGGCCCATGGGAACAAGTGTGCCCTAAGGGAAATTTGGGTGTGCATGTAATTTTGGAGGTCTATATCAGAAGAAAGAGGCAGCCGAAATTCAGAATCAAGTCATTAGATATTTTTAGACAGCTTTTACTCCTTCCTTAGTCCTTAAGTTTTCTCTTAGATATTTTTGTAAGAACTCAGCTCTTCTTGTTCATGGAGGGCTAATTCATCATATCAATCCAGGTTTTGGCTTTTCTGATTATTGGTTTTGAGATTATGTGTTGTTGTTATTCATTTTAGTTGTTAATCAAGTTCTTTCAATCCTCTGAAATATTCTGTTTGAATTGCTTAATTCGGAGTGGATTATTCATGTGTTCATATTCTGTTTGCATGTGATAAAAGAGGATTGTATGGTTAATTAATGGTTCTAAGCTTGGACGGATTAATTACCTTGGCTGGATTCNCGCCCCACTACTTGGGACAACCGGTGGGCGGCCAGAAGCAAAGTGGTCCATTTTGGACATCTCATTTTCAGCCAAGCCCACTCTGGAATCCGTTGGTACACCTGTTGCCTGCGAAGATCCTACATAAAATACCAAACAAAGTCCTCAAAACCTGTAAAACATGATAATGAATATTCTTCCTGCAAAATGCACTAGTACATAATAACTACCTATTTGACCTCCACCAGTCAAAGGAAGACGTGATGACTTCAATGCTTCAATATCAAGACCATGTTGATTGATGACAGTCTCCATGGCCCTATAACAGACAAGATTAAGTCAGAGGAAAAAGGAAAATGCATAAAAAGCAAGACGGGTAGATTGTCAACATTAAAATACCAATAAAGGTCCAGCGCTGAGAAAGAGGGATTAATCATAACCTTCACTACAATCATTAAGACACCCAAAGGAAAAAATAACAGTAAAATGGTCAAGAAGATAGATGACAATAATGCTTTAAGCTCTAAGTTAATCACTCATTTGAAAAGTCAACCAAGAATTCAAGATATTCATGTGGAAAGTAGCCCTCAACTTCATGGATGTAATTTAAGCCCAACTACTCAAAGTAGTCACATTACTTCTGTTTGGAAGGAGGCACTAAAACACAATGTATTATGATCATCCATCCAACCTCAGAAGCAACTGGGCAATATATTCCTATAATTATTTCATTTTCCATCACAGGCATGCTACTGATAATGGATGTTATAACCATTATTATTGGAGAATCTTAACAGTAACCTTGTGTGTCCTTATGTAGTCAATGAGCATCAAATCTTATAGTTTATCATCTTAGTTCACTCTCATGCCCATAAAAGGTATCATCATGGTCTAGTTGAAAAATAAACCAAAATAAAAGAAATGAGGTCAATAATTGAATAACTATATATGCTCGTGTTTGAGTGCTAAATTACATATATTTACCTTGATATCACTTGATATGGCATTGAATGTTCCTTCCCACTTGATTTCATGTGTTGCAGTATCTGAAATGCTCAACAAATTAATTACAAGCATACCTAATTGTATATAAGGAGCAACACAACAATTAGAGAATTTTATTTAATAGAAACTACACGCACCACATAGAGTTTAGTAGCCAACTTGACAGGCTCATCTTTAGAATCTTGAATGAGTTTGTGCAGAAATTTTGCCGCCTCCAACTCAACATTATGTGAAGATGCCATCTCATCTAAGCTGTAGTATAGCAAAAACCAATATTGTCATGTCAATATAAACTGACTTACTGGCAATTTTTGAAAGTTAAAGTGCAATACGTTAATTATGTGAACCAATTTTCGATATTTGTATGACTTAAATCTGTGCAAAGATAGATTACAGTCATATAAACTAATATAGAATTCAGATATACAATGGCACCAAAACAAACCCAGGCAAGCTCGCTTGCCAGCCTCCAGCAAAGTTCTACATAAGTACATAGTATGCTAGGCCGAAATGTGCGAAGACACCATAAAACTCATAATAACCGAGCATTGACAATTACCGTTTATTTATGCATTCTCTAGTGTTCTCTACATGTTTCCAGAAAATAAAAGGGAAAAAGCATTAATGAATACATGATAATGGGTCAGTGTTTTAGTTTCAAAGACAGCAGCTAAAACATATATCATTATATCAAGTATGCATCTGCTCCAAAAAAATCCAAGAAAGCTCTCAACTTTCCCTCCTGTACCTTATTTTACACTTTTCAAAACCAAATATTAGTTATTAATCTATCAATCAATCAACATATAGATTAAGCCATGCTCTTTCCTAATCCAAAAAAAATCCTGTCTCTTATGAAATCCCACATACAACACCACTTCATTAAAGCACCCGACTCACAAAATCACCTAAAAAACTTCGTATATGTGAGAGAGCACGCGCAAGCATGTTGCGTTTATACGCACAGAGAAGGAATGCCAGCTGAACCAGTTGCAGCTCTACATGACTGGGTCCCGCAGTTGGCAAGGAAAAGTGAAACCCAGAAAAATTTCAAGGAAGGAAAAAGGTTTAAATGGATGGAAATGGTTCCTGGAGAAGTTCTCGCATGAAAAAGGTTTAATTGGAAACGCAGAGACACTACCAACGCCGTGAAAATTAGGTAGGTAACAGAGGATTACCTGATCGGAGATCCAGCCGATGACAGTCCGTGAAGTGAAGCGAGGTCAGCTACATAGAAAGCTCCCCCTGAAATCCCAACTCACGCGATGAAATGAAACCGACCTTTGCATACAGCGAGAAAGAAGTGAGAACCCCAAACGCGGCCCTTAACCCTTAAGCGTGACTTCAACGCTTCTATTCCGTGCTTTTGTATTATAAAATTAAAAATAAAAAGACGAGTCATTCGTCTATCCTTTAATTTTGAGTCGGATTTCATTTCCTCCCTTAAACACATTTTTTACAAACTATATGACAGATTTGTTCAATAAAATGTAATAGGAAATTGTATGTTTGGTTTTCTAGAGGAATTTAATAAAATAATCCCTTTTTATTTATCTTATCAAGGTAAATATAATAGTTTTCTAATGTTATCTTATCATTCTCGAAATAACCTTAAACCAAACAAAGGATTATTGGACCTAGTGCATGTTTGGACAATTCCTGTTGAATTCACATGTTAAGTGATGAAGAGCAATTGAATAAAAGTCACATAAGTCATATCATATGGTTTCCATGGTCTTATTTTCTATTGCCAACAATCTTTATGGCCCTAAATTTTGCAATTCAATACTCAAAACTAGCTTGCAAATTGAAGTGCAGCAAGTGTAGAGAACCCAATATAGTTACCTAAGTTTGTTGCTAATGTTTTAGGAAAATGAACTATACATATAGATTTGTGTATTTTCAATAAAGTTTCCTCCTTTGTTGAGCTTAGTTTTTTGGTTGATGTTTTGGGACATGAGATCCTAGAACTGCTTAAGCTGGTTTAACGAATTCTTTTTGATAAAAAGTAAAAGAATAATCCTTATTTGTTTAAAAATTATATCTATTTTTTGACAAAAAGGATTTAAAAATGATATCTATTTTGGATATCCTTATTTGTTTATTTATTTTATACTTAACGATTTGGAGCAAATCCCACATTTTTTAACCATTGCTCATAAACAATTAATAATTGCATGATGCCATGATCAATAATATATGCCCTATTGAAATAAAATAATATATGAAAACATTCTTGTGTTATTTACCATTTGCTAATGAGGGCATATTTGTCATTTNATATATGAAAACATTATTGTGTTATTTACCATTTGCTAATGAGGGCATATTTGTCATTTAGCACAATAAAGTTTGCTTTTTCTCTCACTTTTTCTACAGGGCTAAATAAGAAAAAAATATCTTGTACTTATTTTATTTCTCCTCATTTCAAAAGATAGGAGGGGAAAATAAAGAGTATTTAAAGCTTCCATCATTTTCTCTTCTCATTGTTTTTTCTACAACGAATTCTAATTCAATAATATAAATTTATCTTATTTGTATTTGGTAACCACCTCTAAAGATAATTCCTTTTTTTTTTTGGTATATATTAGTTTGATATGCAGGAGCTTGGTACTGGTAGCCCCAATTTTTTTTATGTAATTTCCTTTTAAAAAAATTATTTAGTTCTCCAAAATTTTTAAGAAAATTTAATATAACTTTCCCAAAAAAAAATTTACATCCCTTTGACACCTCAAAAAATTTTCTTTTAATTTTCACCACTGGTTGCATGTGTCCTAAAAAGTTAATTATATATGTAAAGATACATTTAGTTTGAATAATGCATAAAAATAATAAATTTAGGTTAAAAAAAAATAAGAAGAAGAAGAATGCAAATTGTTTTTTAAATATAAAAGAATTCTATTTGCAAAAGATTTTATGGGATGAAAAGATAATTTAGTTTTTATCTAAAAATTTTATTTTATAATTTTATCTGAATAAAGGTGTTTTATTTTTAAAAAAATAAAATAATGATATATTTGACAATCCAAATAATTCTGTCACATTTATGCTTTTTATATAGCATGTATTTTTTATTTTTTAATTCTTAAAAACTCCCAACATCTAATCTGTCATATATTCATGTTATTTTTTCTAAAAAAAAAAAATTTAGCTGTGACTATAAATTCATCTAATAAAACAGAAACTCGTTGCAATGGTATATTAGTTTGTAACCTTTGATTTAAAACTTTCTATAATAATTTGTGATCTTGATTATGATAAACTTGGTTCCTTTAGCAAAACCAAACAAATACATGTTACTAACACCCTTCCCAAAATTCAACAACTGTGTTTTGCATCTAAACTTGCTTTTGATGACCCAAAATAGATTTTGAGATAATAAATATTTAGAGGTTTCTTAGATACTTTTTATATTTATGTAGTATGTCATACTACATGAGATTAGCTAATATGTAAATGATATGTGTATAAATTAACTGTTTTTAAATTTATTTAAGAAAATAAAATAAAATATATTTATATTCAATAAAATATAAAAATTACATATGTTTGCCACGTCAGTGTAGTATGATATACTCATATAGTAGTATTATAGAATTTTCGTAAATATTTTGTTTAATAAAAGTTTTGCATAATCGCTTTTGTTATTTTAAAAATAGATAAAAGTTATTAATTGAGAAGCTTAAAAAAGCTTCCAATTGTGCTAAAATAGTTTTTTTTTTTATTTGTTGCCAAAAGGTGTGATTTTCTTATTAGTAACTATTCGAGTATATTTTACTTTTTAAAATGAACCTTACATTTTTCAAATAAAAAAAAATACATCCTACATCTTTAAAACTCTATATCATCACTTAATATGAAATCTAAGTAATTTTTATTAGAATATAAATAAAAATTAATTAATATAAAAAGACTTCTCAAATAATTCATCCAAATATAAAATTGATTTTGTTCAGATTATACTGACGATGGATTTTCTACAATTTTTTTTTCAACAATTAATCGAACCACGCCTATGTGTTTGCTTTAAAATCGTCTGTTTGGACATATAAATAGCATAATTCCCAAACCGGTCCAGCCATTTTTTTCACAATTTGATTTTTCAATGTTGAATCTTCCCGCCCGTTGGTACAGTCTCTGTCTCTCACTCTCCATTTGCTTAATTTAATCAGTAAAGCAGTCAAATTTCCCACTAACTGTCCCCATAGGGACAGCTCTAATTGACATGTTAGCAAAGTGTGGTTGCATTGAACAGTCCAAGTTCTTGTTTAATGGTATGCCTAAGAAGGATATCTGTACTTGGAATGTCATGATTTGTGGCTTAGCTTCACATGGTCATGCAAAGGAAGCGCTCGCACTGTTTCAGAGGTTCATAAGTGAAGGTTTCTCTGCAGTGAATGTAACTTTCATAGGGTCCTAAATGCTTGTAGTAGAGCAGGTCCGGTTAGTGAAGACAGGCATTACTTTAAGTTAATGACAAATGATTATGGCATTCAACTAGAGATGGAGCTTTATGGATGCATGGTTGATGGCCTTGCTTGTGCTAGTTTAATAGATGAAGCTGTTCAACTGATTGTAAGATTTATGGACTTGTAGAAATGGGAGAAAATATTGGAAATAAGTTGATACAGTTGGGTCCAAACCATGATGGGCATTATGCACAATAGGCTGGAATTTATGAAAAAGCAAGAATATATATATATAATATGGGGAAAATAATCTGAAACCTTGTTGAAAGTAGACAAGCATTGAATAGAAAATATATTAGCCAAACATGTTTTCATAATTTTCATTTCTTGAAATTATCATCCCAAACATGTTTTCATTTTCTAGAAACAGTTTTCAGTTTTGCAAACCAAACATGTTTCTCCAAATATTAGAAACTGAAAATGAAAAGACTTTCAGGAAATTAAAACTGAAAATAAAAATACGAAAAACATTTCCGAAAGCAAACAGACCCTAAGCATCTGAAGTGGCAACTTACCAACTACATCTTACCAGAGTCTTGAACAAGAAGAAGAATGTCAAGTTTAATTGAATATCATTACTCATAGCAATAACATCTTATGAGAAAAATGAAATGTAAGAAGTTAAAGACAGTGGTCTACCAACAGTTATATGGGATCTTTCATACCCGATGATCTGTCGCCTTCAGTTTAGGTAATAGTCGGTCCAACATCTCAAGCTTCCCACAAAGTCTAACAATTGGTGGCAAATAATGCTTAGGTATATAGTTATCCACCTAAAAAAGCAAAAGTCAGACCATAGGATTATAAATAAACAAGAGATATAGATTATAGAAGCACAAAGACCTTGACCTGCTGCCCAAGTAATCAGATACACAGTGGAAGTAAAAAAAACATTTCAGTGAGATTGAATAAACCCATTTTACAAAATTCAAACTAGAAGTTAAGGACTATGCAAACAGTTTTTTTTTTTTTCCTTTCCGAATAATAAAAGTCATAAACATTTGGCAAACCTTGTCTGAGGACGCATTTTCTTTTGGGGTAAAAGAAGAATTGTATTAAGAAAGGAAGACTACCAGATTAAAAGAGGATAAGCTTTCCTCTAGGAGAAAAACAAATAAAAGACAATAGCAAGAAAAGAAGCAAAAAGTCATGAACATTTGGCAAACCTTGTCTGAGGACGCATTTTCTTTTGGAATAAAAGAAGAATTGTATTAAGAAAGGAAGACTACCAGATTAAAAGAGGATAAGCTGTCCTTTAGGAGAAAAACAAATAAAAGACAACAGCAAGAAAAGAAGAAAAAATCAATGTAAAAGGGATCCCCAATAATGTGTCATGTCTGAGGACACATTTTTAACAACAATATTTAGGAATTTTCTTCTTTTTTTCCTTTCCAGTTTTGACCAAAGCAGTGTTTAGGAATAATCTTGAAGATAACTGCTTCAGAGAGCACTCAATACTGTCCAATCTTTCAGTTCCAAACAAAAACTACATGTCACATTTTTATTTTAAATGACATTTAGTGCATTGCAACTCAAATCAATTGTCCTCTCATACTACATTCATCTCAGAGAAGCATAAGATAAGAATATACCTCCTCTGCATGAAGCTGGCTAAGATATGGATGATTGCATATATTACGAAGCTCCATGACAGAGTTGTGTACCGACCGAGCCTAACAATTGAAGCTTCCAATTAGGCCACCATACAGCGTAGTTATATAAATCTTAAGTAAATACAGAAGCACCTTTGTTTCTCCACCATCAAAAGGTTAAGAAACAAATCAATCAACAAAGAGTAGAAAGTTCTAGAAAGGAAACCTTCGAACTTCCAATAGAACCCAGATTTTCTTCCACCCTCTTCATCAAAAGTTTTTGATATGCGGAAGCCTCACATCTTACAAGTCTCTCAATCTTTTCAGGTAGCTGATTTTCAACCTACAATAAATTAAAAAAGCAAGAATATCAACACATGATAATGCTTCCAGATCTAATAACTGTAAGACAGTGAGTAAAATTTCACTTCTCAAATGTAACATATTTCTTTCTAAATCCTCATAAGTGATAAGACTTAAGTCGGAGAATAAATCAAGGTTAAATGCACCAAATGACATGAAAAATAGTTAATAGCTTTCCTATCATATACATACACCAATCTTTATGATCACAAATATAATGGGAAACTGATCATCAAAAATCTAGCATAACTCTTAGATCTAACTCATTTTTTGAACATTCTGAAAGAAGTACTGTCCATGGCATCTAACTCTGCAATGCAAGAGCAGAAACAGACCAAATGATTGCCAAACATGTGCCTTAGACCAGTGAAATGTGACAATCCTCTCTACTGAAAAACTTTCTCCAAGTGCACATAAATTACAGGAGGAAATTAAGACCTCAAACAAGGATACCAAGAAAAAAAAATATGAATATACGCATAATTAGGTATACATAATCATTATAAAAGCTATTAACTATTAGGTGAAGGCCCAGGAATGGTTTTATATCTAACAGTTTCCATAAAAACAATTAACAACGAACTGCTAATTAAAGGAACAAATCATGAATCCACAAAGCTTATTATTACGAATAAATAGTCGTCACAGTATACAGAATATTCAAAAGGATAAGGGGTAGAAATATGATTGATGAGCTTGGAGTAGAGTATTAAGGACCTTGTGTTTCAGCCTCCGAAGTACAAATGGCCTCAGAACTTGGTGTAGACGGTTTATGATCAAGAGATTCTCCTCTTCAGAAAGTAAAGCCTTCTTAAAAAGAGCAAACAGTGCAATAAGCATATCAAAATCAATGAGATTAAAAGTTAAACAAAAAGATAGTCATTAATATATTCAAAAAAAAAAAAAAACAATCATCCAAATGCTTACTTCATCAGGTGAATTATCTCCATTACTCTCAAATGGTTTATTGAACCATTGAGAAAAATCCTCCGATGAATTAAATATGTTAGGCAACAAGAAGTTAAGAAGCGCCCACAGTTCCTCAAGATTGTTCTGCATATAAAATAAAGAAACCAGCCAACAAATAACGTTAACATCATGGATATAAGAATAAAAGGGGAACTAAAGATAATGCAGGCATCCAGAGGCTGTAACAGGGGCTAAGTGGAACCCCCTATGTCATTCAGAGAAAAGCACAAAAAAAAAAGTTTTGAAGAGCATAAGCAAAGACCTAAAGTAACCAGCAATGCTGGCCAAAAAATTAAGGGTACCTGCAATGGTGTTCCAGTTAACAATAATCTGTGAGAGCTCTGGTAGTGTTTCAAGTCAGCATTCAACTTGCATGAAGCATTCTTTATACGATGGCCTTCATCAATTATTATATAGTGCCAATGTATTTTGCTCAGTTTTGGTCTATCATGCTTGTTCATCAGATACTCATACGTAGTCAAAAGGACATTGAATTTCTGGTGAACAATCATTTCCCTACAGTGTGAAAGAACAGAAAAGAATTATAGACCATAAGGTAAGTTTCAAACAGTTAAGAAAAGGGTTATTATCCAGTGTTTAGGTCCTTTTTTTGTTTTGATAAACCAGTATTTATGTCCATTACTTGAATAACCGACGCCGCTCCTCAGGAGGTCCAGCATAGACAATTTTATGTACACTAGGAGCCCAAAGGTTGATCTCTGACTCCCAACCAGGTAGAACCGACGATGGCACAACCACAAGAAAAGGTCCTCTATCATTTTTGGCTTCCATCAGGTAGCAAATAAGAGCAATAACCTAGAAAAAACAAAAGGTCATCAGGATTTTGTAGATACAGAATTTCTTCAGATTCTTAATAACAAAACATGCTAATAAGCTTAACAAACTAAGACGTCCCCATATATATACTATCACAGAATCACGAAACCCAAAAATAAGAAAAGAAATTATCCTCAGAGGAAAAAAGATAACAAGTGCCCCACAGCAAACAAAACATACCACCCAAAAAAAGGGAAACAAAATAGGGAATCAGCTACATATATTAAGTTCCTCACATTTCCAGAAACAGTTCATACCTGAACAGTTTTTCCTAGTCCCATTTCATCAGCAAGGATTCCATTCAAGTGATTGTTGTATAGAGAAACCAACCACCTCAGGCCATTCATTTGATACCTAAAGGAAAAAAATTGCAATCACAAGGAATGTAAACCCAAATTCCTTTCTTATTAGACAAGATTAATCAATAAAACTGGCAAAAACATAAAGAGAGAAGAAGAAAATCCCCCACTGAGCCAAAGATGGGGAAAAAAGATGAAATATCCTCAACTGCAACCTAGCTTTGATTACCATAGAAAAAGACACATTTATCAAGTAAATATACATGCAATATAAAAAAGTGAAAATTCCACTCACTCCCTCAACTTTCCGCTTTGCAGACAAGATGGCTGCTCCGCAATGCTTTCCTTTATACTGCAACAGAAAAGTTTTTCTTACAACAGAGCAGAAACATACTATAAATTAAAAGAGATTGACAGATCAGTGCCCTCAATAGTCCACATATGTGAATGTCATTTTAGAAAGTTGTGTTTCAAAATTTCTGTAGCAAAAAGATAAATAAATAAATTAAAAAATTCCCCCAATCCCCCCAGCCCAGTTCATCAACATTAAGTTACTATCAAATAGTATAAGGTAAGCAAATTTAAAGTAGCAAGAAAACCAAAAATTAGAGAAAATACAAGTGCAGTAACAATACCTATGGGCCATCAGATAATACTTCTCATTGCTTTCCATGTAATGCTGTAAAACAGAATTTCAAAAAACGAATGATAAGTTTAGTTTTAAAATAAACTTAAGAAAGAACCACACAGAGAATGGGAAAACTTGCCTTTGCTTGATCACTTTCATCCTCATTCTCAAAAGTAATGTCACTCTTGTCAACAATATTGCCACTTCCTACCTCATCCACATCATGCTCAAAACGTCCTGCTGTAGTCTTTGCTTGCTGTAGCTTAGACCCAAGCTTTTGAAGATACTTCTCAGTCTCTTTGAGAAGTTGCTTCACACGATCTGATTTTGCATCCTAACATAATCATTGAAGATGATATGTCAGGCAAATGTATTAAAATATAAACACTCTAAGTAGTATCTATTTCTATCTAGTACAAATATAAACCTACCTGCACCATTCTTAAATAGCCCTCCACATCATTTATTTTCAACAAATTAATCTTCTCCCGCTGGATTCTGTCAATCTTCTCACGATGAATACGTTCTTTTCTTTTATGGAATTCCTTCACATATCTATTGAAACCCTTCCACCGCTCCCTCTTGATTTTGAATGCATCATCAAGCCTTTCCCTATAGTTCAAGTAATAATGCAAGTTTTTGAGAGAAGGAAAAGGAGAAAAAGTTTGTGATGTAACTGAAATGTATATAGTTAATTACAACAATGCATCCAAAAAAAATGAAAGAATTAATAAAAGCATAGAGAGAGACACAAAATAGAGCACATACTTGTGAACTTCTATCTCACTGAAAAACTCCTTCTGTCTCTCGCGAATTCTCTTCTGACGCTCTTCCTTCATTTTCTGCTCAAACTTTTCAAGTTGTTTGATCCTCCTACCATGCCTATGTTTTTTAATCGATTTCAAATGTTCCATCTCAGGTGTAATCGGTTTGAAGAAATCATTGAGAAAATCACTGCCCACAGAGGAAAAATATACTGTTTGAAGTGATATAGGATAACTAAAATCTTCAATATGGGGAGAAGAAGACCAATTACCTACGGAGACGACATTGGAGATCCAATAATTGAAGTTTTTTCAACTCTATGACACTTTTTGTTTTAGCAGATATATCCTCAGATGAGCTCACATTTTCCTGAATCAGAAGTATTGAAACACAAGCCCGTGAGGTTTATGCAACATAAACTCATTACCAGACCAAGTACCACATGGGTATGAGTCGTGGTGCAGACAAAATCAAATGCACATGGAGAACGATCAAGCATTACACTAGAAGAAACTGACATTTAAAACAAACCTTTAACTTGTCAAAACGTGTAGCAATTTTTCGTTTTGCTTTCTGCTGTTTTTGCATCCAATTTTGCTCAACTAGAAGCCTCTTTCTCTGCTGATCCATAATCCATCTTTCTGACATTGTATATTTTGGAGAACGTGGCAAATCTGAAACCAACCTCTCATTGACATCTTGCTCTGTAGCAAAAGCGATGCCATGTTTTGATGCATCATCAACTAGAACTGTTCTGAACCCATCTGCAAGTAATCTCATTTTAAAAAAATCAGAAACTCCCAGAATATCTACTATTAAAAATTAGAAATAATGGGGCAACACATAAGCATCAAACTGATTGCAATCACTCAGTTTGAGAATGGTACTCACCCGCAGAAACATGTTTTGTCATCACACTTGCATCCTTCATAATGGCTACTCCATGAGGATCATTGTCAGTTCCTGAAGCATGTTTCCAATGCTCTTTTAACGAATAAGAAGTTAAGTGATTAACAGAATGCTGATTCCCAGAACCACCACTATTACCAATATTTTGAAACTGACTAGGAATGGTCTCTCTTCTTTCTGTAGGCATTTCATGCTGAATGGAAGAAACCTGTAGGGGTCCCCTTGAAGCCTCGTTATGACTGCCAAATCCAGTCCAGCTAATCATCTCAGGATTCACCTGCCTGTTCAGGCCCATGACAGAAGAGATTTGGTTAGACCTTCCACCCTGCAGATTACTATTGTCAACATCATCCAAAGGATTATTAACAACCATGGAACCCCTTGCATTCAAAGGATCCCGCTGCTGAAATGTTGTGGTTAAAGAAGCCTGTGGTGCCACTCTTTCTTGAATTTGTCTTTCAACGTCTGCTCTTTTTGTGGCATGGAGATGTTTCCTTTCTTCTGCAAGTGCATGGACATCAGAGTGCAGGTTAGTTTTATCTTCCATTGTTCTTGAGCTCTCAGTTCCCTTTGGCAATGAGTCAATTTTTCCAGAAGAAGAAGACCCTAAAGGATTTTTATCAGTTTGTCTCGCATTGTTCAGTCCTCCAAATGGCATCATGACCCCAGATGTGTTGCTCAGTTCAGTAGAAGATTGTGATTTTCCCTTGTGGTCAATCAGTTCTTTGCGAGAACCATCTGTATTGCTCATCATTTAGTCAATGAGGATCTTCTAATGTATAAAAAAATAAATTAAAAACTTCAAATAAAAAATTAATAATAGAGTCACCTTCTCTAGGAAAAGTGGTTCCCAGTGCAATTTCCAGATGTAATTTCTTTGGCGCCAAACCATTTCTGCACATTAAACAACATATAACAACAAGACATGTGTGTGTGTGTGCACGTCCGAATTACATATGTATGTCTGTATAATGTGGTGGCAGAACAATTTGTACCTAAATGCTAGAAAAACAAGGCACTGAGCCCGAAGCTGTTTCAACTGTTGCTCTTTGAAAGGCATAGCAGATGACGCAGGTGCACCAGAAACAGGGGATTTTCCTGTATCTCTAGGAGGAACACCTTGCCTAAGCATAGTCGATTCCAAGGAACTGTTTTGCCTGCCAGCCTATCAGTAAAATTATCTCGTCAAGCAATGAAGTTTGCTCATGCATGGGTCATGAAGTCAGAGAGTACAAAACAAGCATAACAAATTTTAACACTACCTATAATCACCAAATTGCCAGACAAAGTGGACTAAAATTAAAAGAGTATAGAAAGAAGTAAGAAAATTAAAAGGCCTCTCTTCTCAATTGACCTAACACGCTTTCAAAAGATCCGAATTAGATGCTCCAAGGCCTCAATGAAAAATCAGCCAAAACAGAAAAGATAAAATGGCTAATTTAATTATATTTTTTTACAAAATTGGTGAAATTAATTTACTGAACCAAGTAAGTGTAACAAGTAAGGTGAACCTAGAATAAAATACACAGCCACCAGACTCTCCCCTTAAAAAGATATTGGAAAAAAAAAATTAAAACAATATTTTAATAAGAACACCACTCTCCAGGAAAAATAAGAAACAGAGCAGCACTCATAAATGTAGCCCATACCATACTAATACTTCTCTGGATCAAAAATAAAGAAATAAAAAGTAGCTGGATATCCATTATAATAAACAAGAACTACCTGAGCTATTTTGTGACCATCTGCTAAAGAAGCTGACTTTCCTCCTTCATGCTCAAGTGCACCACCATACTGCATTGAACTTGGGAACACCGGTTCTCCCATAGGATATGCACTAGTAGCAACCGGCATCCCTCCATGAACCTTACCATAAACACCTGAAATTCAGCAGTAAATATTTTTTTTTATCAATAATTGCTAGTAGGAGATCAAAACCACAGTTTTGCCATTGAGTCATCTAAATCTAATATCTTTCCTAAGTGCTTCTATAATCTGTCATCTGCAGAAATATTCATAACGAAGAAAAAAGTAACCAAGAGCATAGAACATAAATATAACTTATGGCAGCCAAGACTGAAATAACAACCAGGGGTAGTTACAATAATATTTCCTAAGTGCACTTCCTTCAAAGCGTGCCACTTCTATATCAGAGACAAGCATTCATGTTTACATATTTCAAATTTTTTTCCAGTTGCCTCCAAATTCAGGAACAGAGTCATCAAGTTATATCATGACTTAGGTTTTGCAAAATTTCCAAACCCCTTACTTGATCTAAGGGATGGAGGTATTAACTGCTGCATTGGAATTTCTGCCATCATATTACCAGGAACAACATTAGAAGAAAACCTGGGAACCTGATATTTTTCAAAAGGTAACCCAGCTTTATTTTGATTCCATACACCTCTAATCTCATGTGTAGAAGGTAAGGAACCACCTTGCTGCTGTCCTGGAGCAATATGTGCAGAGGAAACTTCCGTATCTTCTGGATACTTTGAACTAGGAGCACGCAGCATTGGGTTGCCAATCTTTGTCACATCTGCTTGCTTTTCCAATAAATGATGGCTTTCTTGGTTGACTCTATGCATTGTTCTCATGCTACCAGACAAAGCCGAAAAATGTTCCATTTGACTGCTACTTGGAACCATGTTAAAGTTAGTCTGTTCGGCACTTTTAACTGGATGACCATCTGATGGTTCAGCCTTGGTCATTTTACCCTTCCTTGCATTAATAACAGTATTGTGGGGATCAAGTTGAGAAGGAATGTCAACATTTTGTTCCATGGGTGATGACGAATCTCCTCTCTTTCTCTTTGTGGCAGCTTTCTTACCATCCTTTTGGGTCGCCTGTTTGTCCCAGTTAGCAGTATCACGTCTATCTTGAGACTGCGAGTTAGCAGACCTAGAGTCCAAACTGGACGGACTCCCTTGATCAAAAGACTGACTGCTCCTTTGAGCTACAGATCCTTGATAATAATCAGGCGCCCCACTACTTGGGACAACCGGTGGGCGGCCAGAAGCAAAGTGGTCCATTTTGGACATCTCATTTTCAGCCAAGCCCACTCTGGAATCCGTTGGTACACCTGTTGCCTGCGAAGATCCTACATAAAATACCAAACAAAGTCCTCAAAACCTGTAAAACATGATAATGAATATTCTTCCTGCAAAATGCACTAGTACATAATAACTACCTATTTGACCTCCACCAGTCAAAGGAAGACGTGATGACTTCAATGCTTCAATATCAAGACCATGTTGATTGATGACAGTCTCCATGGCCCTATAACAGACAAGATTAAGTCAGAGGAAAAAGGAAAATGCATAAAAAGCAAGACGGGTAGATTGTCAACATTAAAATACCAATAAAGGTCCAGCGCTGAGAAAGAGGGATTAATCATAACCTTCACTACAATCATTAAGACACCCAAAGGAAAAAATAACAGTAAAATGGTCAAGAAGATAGATGACAATAATGCTTTAAGCTCTAAGTTAATCACTCATTTGAAAAGTCAACCAAGAATTCAAGATATTCATGTGGAAAGTAGCCCTCAACTTCATGGATGTAATTTAAGCCCAACTACTCAAAGTAGTCACATTACTTCTGTTTGGAAGGAGGCACTAAAACACAATGTATTATGATCATCCATCCAACCTCAGAAGCAACTGGGCAATATATTCCTATAATTATTTCATTTTCCATCACAGGCATGCTACTGATAATGGATGTTATAACCATTATTATTGGAGAATCTTAACAGTAACCTTGTGTGTCCTTATGTAGTCAATGAGCATCAAATCTTATAGTTTATCATCTTAGTTCACTCTCATGCCCATAAAAGGTATCATCATGGTCTAGTTGAAAAATAAACCAAAATAAAAGAAATGAGGTCAATAATTGAATAACTATATATGCTCGTGTTTGAGTGCTAAATTACATATATTTACCTTGATATCACTTGATATGGCATTGAATGTTCCTTCCCACTTGATTTCATGTGTTGCAGTATCTGAAATGCTCAACAAATTAATTACAAGCATACCTAATTGTATATAAGGAGCAACACAACAATTAGAGAATTTTATTTAATAGAAACTACACGCACCACATAGAGTTTAGTAGCCAACTTGACAGGCTCATCTTTAGAATCTTGAATGAGTTTGTGCAGAAATTTTGCCGCCTCCAACTCAACATTATGTGAAGATGCCATCTCATCTAAGCTGTAGTATAGCAAAAACCAATATTGTCATGTCAATATAAACTGACTTACTGGCAATTTTTGAAAGTTAAAGTGCAATACGTTAATTATGTGAACCAATTTTCGATATTTGTATGACTTAAATCTGTGCAAAGATAGATTACAGTCATATAAACTAATATAGAATTCAGATATACAATGGCACCAAAACAAACCCAGGCAAGCTCGCTTGCCAGCCTCCAGCAAAGTTCTACATAAGTACATAGTATGCTAGGCCGAAATGTGCGAAGACACCATAAAACTCATAATAACCGAGCATTGACAATTACCGTTTATTTATGCATTCTCTAGTGTTCTCTACATGTTTCCAGAAAATAAAAGGGAAAAAGCATTAATGAATACATGATAATGGGTCAGTGTTTTAGTTTCAAAGACAGCAGCTAAAACATATATCATTATATCAAGTATGCATCTGCTCCAAAAAAATCCAAGAAAGCTCTCAACTTTCCCTCCTGTACCTTATTTTACACTTTTCAAAACCAAATATTAGTTATTAATCTATCAATCAATCAACATATAGATTAAGCCATGCTCTTTCCTAATCCAAAAAAAATCCTGTCTCTTATGAAATCCCACATACAACACCACTTCATTAAAGCACCCGACTCACAAAATCACCTAAAAAACTTCGTATATGTGAGAGAGCACGCGCAAGCATGTTGCGTTTATACGCACAGAGAAGGAATGCCAGCTGAACCAGTTGCAGCTCTACATGACTGGGTCCCGCAGTTGGCAAGGAAAAGTGAAACCCAGAAAAATTTCAAGGAAGGAAAAAGGTTTAAATGGATGGAAATGGTTCCTGGAGAAGTTCTCGCATGAAAAAGGTTTAATTGGAAACGCAGAGACACTACCAACGCCGTGAAAATTAGGTAGGTAACAGAGGATTACCTGATCGGAGATCCAGCCGATGACAGTCCGTGAAGTGAAGCGAGGTCAGCTACATAGAAAGCTCCCCCTGAAATCCCAACTCACGCGATGAAATGAAACCGACCTTTGCATACAGCGAGAAAGAAGTGAGAACCCCAAACGCGGCCCTTAACCCTTAAGCGTGACTTCAACGCTTCTATTCCGTGCTTTTGTATTATAAAATTAAAAATAAAAAGACGAGTCATTCGTCTATCCTTTAATTTTGAGTCGGATTTCATTTCCTCCCTTAAACACATTTTTTACAAACTATATGACAGATTTGTTCAATAAAATGTAATAGGAAATTGTATGTTTGGTTTTCTAGAGGAATTTAATAAAATAATCCCTTTTTATTTATCTTATCAAGGTAAATATAATAGTTTTCTAATGTTATCTTATCATTCTCGAAATAACCTTAAACCAAACAAAGGATTATTGGACCTAGTGCATGTTTGGACAATTCCTGTTGAATTCACATGTTAAGTGATGAAGAGCAATTGAATAAAAGTCACATAAGTCATATCATATGGTTTCCATGGTCTTATTTTCTATTGCCAACAATCTTTATGGCCCTAAATTTTGCAATTCAATACTCAAAACTAGCTTGCAAATTGAAGTGCAGCAAGTGTAGAGAACCCAATATAGTTACCTAAGTTTGTTGCTAATGTTTTAGGAAAATGAACTATACATATAGATTTGTGTATTTTCAATAAAGTTTCCTCCTTTGTTGAGCTTAGTTTTTTGGTTGATGTTTTGGGACATGAGATCCTAGAACTGCTTAAGCTGGTTTAACGAATTCTTTTTGATAAAAAGTAAAAGAATAATCCTTATTTGTTTAAAAATTATATCTATTTTTTGACAAAAAGGATTTAAAAATGATATCTATTTTGGATATCCTTATTTGTTTATTTATTTTATACTTAACGATTTGGAGCAAATCCCACATTTTTTAACCATTGCTCATAAACAATTAATAATTGCATGATGCCATGATCAATAATATATGCCCTATTGAAATAAAATAATATATGAAAACATTCTTGTGTTATTTACCATTTGCTAATGAGGGCATATTTGTCATTTAGCACAATAAAGTTTGCTTTTTCTCTCACTTTTTCTACAGGGCTAAATAAGAAAAAAATATCTTGTACTTATTTTATTTCTCCTCATTTCAAAAGATAGGAGGGGAAAATAAAGAGTATTTAAAGCTTCCATCATTTTCTCTTCTCATTGTTTTTTCTACAACGAATTCTAATTCAATAATATAAATTTATCTTATTTGTATTTGGTAACCACCTCTAAAGATAATTCCTTTTTTTTTTTGGTATATATTAGTTTGATATGCAGGAGCTTGGTACTGGTAGCCCCAATTTTTTTTATGTAATTTCCTTTTAAAAAAATTATTTAGTTCTCCAAAATTTTTAAGAAATTTTAATATAACTTTCCCAAAAAAAAATTTACATCCCTTTGACCCTCAAAAAATTTTCTTTTAATTTTCACCACTGGTTGCATGTGTCCTAAAAAGTTAATTATATATGTAAAGATACGTTTAGTTTGAATAATGCATAAAAATAATAAATTTAGGTTAAAAAAAAATAAGAAGAAGAAGAATGCAAATTGTTTTTTAAATATAAAAGAATTCTATTTGCAAAAGATTTTATGGGATGAAAAGATAATTTAGTTTTTATCTAAAAATTTTATTTTATAATTTTATCTGAATAAAGGTGTTTTATTTTTAAAAAAATAAAATAATGATATATTTGACAATCCAAATAATTCTGTCACATTTATGCTTTTTATATAGCATGTATTTTTTATTTTTTAATTCTTAAAAACTCCCAACATCTAATCTGTAATATATTCATGTTATTTTNCTGTCTCTCACTCTCCATTTGCTTAATTTAATCAGTAAAGCAGTCTCAGCGGCAATCATATCCAAATCCTTTCCTATTCATAGTCTACATTTCCGTTAGCTAAATCATCTTCTCTCTCTCCGATCTCTCTTCTTCTATCACTGTTTTCCCACTGTGTTTTGAAATCTCAAACCCTAGAAAGAGCTCTAGCGACAATGAACCAGTACCACATCTACGAAGCCATTGGTCGCGGCAAATTCTCGGTAACATGCCTCTTGCTTGTTCAATTTTCAGAAGAATTTTGGGTTTCACTTTACTTTTGTTTAATTTCGTTAGACGGATAATGTACTATCTCCCTCTGTTTATGGATGCGCAGACCGTATATAAAGGCAGGAAGAAAAAGACCATTGAATATTTTGCCATTAAAAGCGTTGATAAGTCCCAAAAAAGCAAGGTTCTTCAAGAAGTAAGTCATTGAATTCCGTTTGCTGTGCTTTGTTGGGTTTCCTTTTTTGGGGAAATTAATTGAAATAAATCCTCTGAATTGGGTTTAGTTTTAAAGTTGTCATAACTGATTGAGTCCGCCAGACATGGAAAGGTTGGGTTCAGTAAGGTTATATGGTAGTTCATTTAATTATCTATGGGATTTTCCTTTTATGCCTTTTCCCCCCTTTTTAACACAGATGATCTGAGTCGAGTTTGAATAAATATGCTAGCTTAAATATCGTAACATCAATTAGATACTTTTATTGTAAAAATGTGTGTAATTTGGGTCACATTAGACGGTAGTAGATGATTTTTCCGGGGACACCAAGTATGCTCCATAATTCTATTTAGCCCAAAAGGTATAGAACCAGGGTAACTTAAGTCCACGGACATCTGTGTTAAAGATAAGCTATTACCATATTGATTACATGACTTTTACCAAGTAATGTCATATGCAAAATGGATTTTCCTTTGTGGTATAGCTGTAATGCATCAATGCAATGGCAGTTCCCTTCTCATTTTACAACTCACTGCACTTTAATTTTGTGAGTTTGTTTTTGAAATTGGAACAAGCTTGGCTGTTCCAGAACATAATGCAGTTGTCTCTTCGTTCTATTTTATTATGTGTTGCATTTGTATAGACTTCATCCATATGGTGAAATGCTACATGTGCACACTGTATACAATTACTTTCAAACAACTGGTACAAAAAAAAAAAGTAGTTTCCTTTACTGGAAAGATAACTCAGATTATGCCTTGTTATGTGCCATATTTCTTTATGCTGAAGGAGTTGTGCTAATTTAAATTTATCTTAGCCCAATATTTATCATTGAGCTCATGATTGTGCATGGTTTCATTTTGTAGGTGGAGCATCTGTTTTTCAGCTTTTCTTTTTTGCTTTTAATTCTTTCTTAATTTTCTAGCAGACCATAAGCTGTGTCATGCGTGTGGATATATACTAACACTGTAAACTGACTTGAAATTATGTTGTACAATGCTTAGAGTTTGTATCATGCATAAATCCAGTGCATGCCTTTAACAGTTTTAGACAATTATTGGGTCAGTTCTTAGCTATCATCAGTTCACTACAAACTAGATATTTTCCCCTGATCCAATCAAAAGCTTTGGTTGCCTGTGTGCAGTTGAAGACCTGAACTCTTAGAGGCAAATTCTTTATGTGCTTAATTATAATTTTTCCACTAATTGGAAGTTGGTTCTATGTATTACTTGTACGCTACTATTAGTTCTGCATAGATATGCAGATTGAAGCATTTTTATCTCTCCTATATGGTTGACTTAGTTATGCTTCCTTCTCCTTCTGCAGGTTAGGATTCTTCACTCTCTAGATCATCAAAATGTACTTAAGTTTTATTCTTGGTAAGGCCTATTTTTTCTACAGAAACAAATATCTGATCATGACTTGGGCTCACAGTGGTTCTTTCATATTTCTTGAACCTCTAACCATTGTTTGTCAACTTATGTTTTAGGTATGAAACTTCTGCTCACCTATGGTTGGTTTTGGAGTATTGTGTTGGAGGAGATCTGCTTACCTTATTACGGCAGGTACCCAGCACATCATTGTTTATATTTTGTGAGACTTGGATGAATTTTACTCCATTCTTTGCTGAGTGGAAAAGACTGGAAGAACATACTACCTACTACGTGTAACTTTGTAGAAATTTTCTATGGTTGCAACAAATTCTTCGACATACAATATGTAGACTCAGGGCAAACACCTGTGAGCCAAAGATCTAATGAACAATTTCCAAACATCATTATGGTATATCTTGGGAACTGGATACTGAGTGTTATTGCCAGAGATGTTAAATTCTTTCTGTTTTAATTTTTTATTGGAAACCTATTGAGAAAATTTTGTTGGCCATTGATGACGAGAAATATGTTATAGCAAGATAGTTTTTCTGAGCCAACTGCAATAGTTGTATGAAATATTATATAAAGGTTTTTCTGATTTGGCAACTAATGTTACTTGCCTACTATCTTAGATAATTTACAATTATATTTACTGGATAAACGTTTCATTGGCTGAGTACTTTTTCCCATCACCAAGAAATTTGTTGTATTGTATAAGGTGAATTTTTGCACCATGTGTAAGTGCATACGTTTCAAAGAACAATAGAGATAGTTATATGATT
This sequence comes from Cercis canadensis, assembly GCA_003255065.1. Taxonomy (NCBI): domain Eukaryota; kingdom Viridiplantae; phylum Streptophyta; class Magnoliopsida; order Fabales; family Fabaceae; genus Cercis; species Cercis canadensis. The sequence goes on from QAOA01007097.1 coordinate 58,427, forward strand.
TTCATAATGGACATTACTTATTTTAAGCTCAGAAATCTAAAGCAATTGAATTTTGGGATATTTACTTGCTCTGGATTTTCTTCATCTTGCGTTAACAAGTTGATTTCTGAGTTAGCAGTTGCACACTGTAAACATCTGGTCATGAACATTTGCTGCTGGGTTATGCAACATCAGCTACTTGTTTAGAGTTGAGTTACCAAATATTTTGTGGATGAGTTGCAGGATAGTCAGCTACCTGAAGATTCAATTCATGAACTTGCTCATGATCTAGTCAAAGCTTTGCAGTATGCCCACTAGTCTCAGTTTTCTCTTTCTTTTTTCCCACCATTGAGCCGTATTAATCTCATATATACTGGAAATGTCTTCAAATTCAGGTATTTACATTCAAATGGAATCATATATTGTGACTTGAAACCATCAAATATCCTACTGGATGAAAACGGATGTGCAAAGGTACCTATTTGTTATATTCTCTCTCTCTCTCTCTCTCTCATGTATAGTTGAGTAATTTCAGATATTTTGCTCTATAAAATGGATTGAGTACTGCCTACTTTGAATGACACAGCTATGTGATTTTGGATTGGCTAGAAAGTTGAGAGATATATCAAAAATTCCTTCTTCCTCGGTATGTTCTTCTACCAGTTGCAACATGTCACATATGTATGCATACGTAGATAGGTTTTTATTCAATTATATTTGTAAATTTTCTTAATTAATTATCTATTTATATGTTTACGTTTTATTGCTTTTAGTTACCACAAGCAAAACGTGGAACACCCTCTTACATGGCTCCTGAGCTTTTTGAGGATGGTGGAGTCCATTCTTATGCTTCTGATATCTGGGCCCTAGGTTGTGTACTCTATGAATGTTATGCTGGGAGGCCTCCCTTTTTGGGAAGAGAATTCACTCAGCTTGTGAAATCTATTATTTCAGATCCAACTCCACCTCTTCCTGGTAATCCAAGTCGTCCTTTTGTCAATTTGATTAATTCTCTATTGGTTAAAGATCCAGCTGAAAGAATACAGTGGCCTGAGCTTTGTGGACATGCCTTTTGGAGAACCAAATTTACTCCTGTGCCTCTACCTGCTGAACCTGCTTTTGATGACATGATAGAACTACATGCTAAACCATATTTATCAGAACGTAATGGTGATAAGTCTTCCCAGAACAGGACCCCTCCCAAATATCGTGAAAAGGATGTAAAAGGGGCGTTGAACAAGGACGAGAATTCCATCCCAAAATCAAAAGGCCATGAGACACCTATTAGGGGTACACCAAATGGCCATAGAACTCAGACAAAAGGTTCTGGAAGAACAGTTGAGGTGAAACAAAAAGATACTTCCAATATTAGCAAGGGTTTGAATCTTTTGAGACTCTCTAGAATAGCAAAGTCAAATTTGCAGAAGGAGAATGAGAAGGAAAACTATCGACGGCCCATGCCCAATAGCTCTGAGAATGATTCAGAAGTTAAAATTGAGAACACTGATATGGAACTTGATTTTAATGAGAATACTGAAGATGATGCACATGATGAAACTGATGGTTCTGACCAAACAACTGTGCCTGATGAGAAAATATCCAGTCAAAATCAGAATCAGAGGAAAGCAGAGGAGATGGAAAGTTATATGCCCCAGTTAGAAACCCCAGCTGTTGTCAGCACACCGGTCTCAGATGATTCAAGGTCATTTGATCAGGAACCAACTCCTGAGCGTTCTGACATTTCTGCTATCCCTTCCAGTGTGAGCCCTCAGGTCAAAAAACATAGAGTTAAAGAAGACTCAGGATCTGCCCTTGACTCTGATTCTTCAAGGTCATCTAATAACGTTTCCGAGGTTCTCTGGCATACATCTGATCTCTCAGTCAGACCTGTAATGCCTAGCAGAAAAATTGATAAAGTGTCAGATGCCATCCCTTCACTTCCTTTTGAGGCTCTGCAAGCTTCTGAATTTGTGAAGATGTCTAAAGAGCAATTGGATGCAGTCAACAACCGAATTTTATCCATTTTGAATGGGAATACCAGCATTGGGGAGAAACAGAATGTGATTAGGTACCTTGAGATGTTGAGCAGTAATGCTGATGCAGCTAATATCTTAACCAATGGGCCAATAATGCTTATGCTTGTAAAATTGCTTCGTCAGTCCAAGGCATCAGCTTTGCGTGTTCAACTTGCTTCACTGATTGGTCTGCTGATTAGGCACTCTACTTTCATTGACGACGGTTTGGCTAATTCTGGAATTTTAGGTTCATTGACTGATGGCCTTAGAGACAGGCAGGAAAAAGTGAGGAGGTTTTCCATGGCTGCTTTAGGTGAATTGCTATTCTATATATCAACCCAAAATGAGGACAGTAAGGAAAACAATCAACTTGAATCACCATCAAAGGATGGCCGGACTACATTTGGCTGGCAGGTTAGCTTCTTGGCTTCTTGTTGTAATGTTCTTGTATTTCTGCTAGGTTATCTGAAGCTTGGTTGTTCTATAATGTAAAAATTAGTGTCTTACGGGTATGTTGCAACATGGTAATATATCTTGTTTAGTCAAAATTCGTTTCCTCCTGTCAGTCTATATCCTTCCCCTGGAAACACTTTTATCATGATTGTTAAGCACATTACTTCCTTTGCCTGCTATGTCCATATTCTTCATGGCTATCTTGTTTCCACCTCTCTGCAGGTTCCAAATTCATTGATATCTTTTGTATCATCAATTTTACGGAAGGGAGAAGATGATATAACTCAATTATATGCATTGAGGACAATTGAGAATATTTGTAGTCAAGGAGGGTTCTGGGTGGGTCGTTTTTCCAGTCAAGATGTCATTACCAATCTGTGCTATATCTATAGGGCAGCAGGGAAACAAGAAAGCACGAGGCTTACTGCAGGATCATGTTTGGTGCGCTTAGTTCGTTTTAATCCTCCTAGCGTCCAGTCAGTTATAGAGAAACTCTCATTCAAGGACCTAGCATCTTCTCTAGTCAAGGGCAGTCCACGTGAGCAGCAGATCAGCTTAAATCTTCTTAACATGGCAATGCTTGGAAGTCACATGTTCACAAATATTGGAAGATACCTTCTACCGCTTGCAGAGGATAAGAATCTGATCCCAAGTCTTTTGGCTATTGTTGAGCAGGCTAGTGAAGTTTTGAAGGGAAAGGCACTTGTGTTTGTGGCTCTCCTTTGTAAGAATGGTAGGAGGTGGCTTCCACATTTCTTTTGCAGTCCAAAGTTACTTTCTGTTGTGGACAGGCTTGGAAAAGAGAAGGATGCCTATGTGCGGCAGTGTTTAGAAGCATTTGTCCATATTGTGGTCTCTACTATTCCAGGTTTACTGGATACTATTACTGGGGATGTCCAGCAAATGATGGGAGGAAGGCGCCATGGACATATCTCTGCCCTTACCAGCAGATCTGCCCCAAAAACCAACATTCATTTGTTTCCTGTTGTTCTTCATCTTCTTGGGAGTTCAACTTTTAAACACAAAGTGGTGACACATCAAGTCCTACGGCAGTTGGCAAATATAATTAAACTCGTGGAGACACCATTTCAGGTCAGTAACTGAGCCATTTTATCTTGTTTCCCTTTTATGGTGATTTCCAGTTTTTCTTCAGTCCTGACTAAATTTAATTAATGCTGAGATATAGTCACTAGATATTTCATTATTGAAAATTTGGGAAGGTTTTTTCTGCCAGAAGCTTGATTAATATGTTTTGAAGTAAAATGAGACTGTCAAATGATCCAATGCGCTGCATAAATTTGATGCATTTTTGCCAAACTTTACATGTTTCATTAATCAATTACTTTAACTGTTTGGGTTTTATTTTAATAATTCCATCAGTGATGGTACCATACTGATTTTGGCTGGGTGGCAAATTGCACTCTCAGCAGTACAAGTTTGATTTTTAACAATTGATATCTGACATGATTGTCTTTGTTGATTGACTCAGGGCAGAGATGACTTCCAAATAACCCTTCTTCATATTTTGGAGTCTCTCACGGAGGAGTCTCTGGTGATTCAAGGCAGCCCCGACATTTTCATACGTGAAATCCTCCCAAGTTTGGCAGTTCTCTACAAGGGAAACAAGGATGGTAATGCCAGATTTTCGTGCCTTAAAATTCTCTTCGATGTGATGGTCATTATTTTGAGTGAACCAATTGAAGATGAGCAAAGTTCAAAAGATCTGAAGTTCATATCTAATACACATTTTCTCCCCCTCTACCCAACCTTAATTGAAGATGAAGATCCTATTCCTATGTATGCACAGAAGCTTCTGGTGATGCTACTAGAGTTTAGTTTTATTACAATTCCAGATATTCTACATCTGAAGACAATCTCGCAATGCTTTGAGTTCTTGCTTGGTGATCTCTCAAATGCAAATGTAAACAATGTGAAGCTGTGTCTGGCTCTGGCTTCTGCTCCTGAAATGGAGTCCAAGTTACTCTCTCAACTAAAAGTGGTTAGGAGGATTGGCAACTTTCTGGAGTTTGTATATGCAAAGGGTATGGAGGATTTCCTGGAACCAACTCTAGGACTGTGTAGGGCTTTTCTTGCACGCTCAGTCAGCTGTGGGAAAGGTTTCAGCTACACGACAGAACCAACTCTATTAGGTGATTGTCCTCCGGAGGTGAATGGGGCAATTGATCCCCAGCAATGCATAAGAGATATAATGGACTTTGGAAGCAATGTTGGCGTCTTGCTAGAGTTGAGTGGATCTACTGAAGCCAGCATAGCTAATGTAGCTTCTGAATGTATAGTTTTACTGCTCAAGGCAGCTCCGAGAGAAGGCACCACTGGTCTACTAACCAATCTTCCCAAGGTCAGCATGATCCTAGAGTCTTGGCGTAAAGGCATCTCTCACTTATTGGTGCAGCGAATGCTGCATGCTTTAGGTTATGCTTGCAGGCAATATTTGTTGCATGCAATGATATTATCAATATCCATACCAGAGATTTCAAGAATTGAAGTAATCGTTTCCGAACTCAAAAGTTCTGGTGTGCCTGGTTTAGCCAAAATTGCTGGGCTGGCAGCCTTGGAGTTGCAGCGGCTGCCTCGCTGTATTTGAATAATTGTAGGTGGAATGTCAGTATTTGTCCATCATGTTCCAGTTTGTAGAAGCTATAATTTCTCAATTATTGTTCACCTTTGTTTTGTAGGAAAAATGAGAGTCAGTGAGACATTCATAAGGACTGCAATTCCAGATAACCATTTAGGTGAATTCGCTTCATTCTCCTTTGTGTAAAATATGTGTAATCTGTATCTTCATGAACAACAAAGCATTAAATCAATTAATTTTCCCCCTAGTACTAGTAGTTGCTTTAAATTTATTTGACTAAGTCTATCTCTCTGTTCCTTACTAAATATGATTGTTATAAAAAATGCCATTCTTCATTGTTTCAAAACAATTGGAAGTAGAAATATATTGAACATAAGTGCAAAATATAAACTACTCAAGAAAATGGCATGAATGTGTGCGAGTCCAATTTGTATGGCCCTTGTTCTACGCATAAATATTCCTTCGTTTTTAAAAACATGGCAGAAAGATTGTTGTCAATTTAATGAGACTTACAAAAATAATAATCCTAAAGCAACAAAAATGTCTAGCTGGCCTCTTACCCTCATGCATGTTCTTCACAAGACATGCCCCTGCCTTTAAAATTAATACCACCATGGTAATAGATTAGTATTTTTTATCATTATATTTTCTTTAGTTAATACACATCTCCATCATTAACTTAGACGCCGCAGGCAACTAGAGAAATGAGCCGCACCTGTTCTTTTGCCTGCACAAACCTTGTGGAGAAATCCAAATTACACGCAATGTCTTTTAAGAGTTATAGATAGAGCAACGATTAGTTTTCTGTTTTAGTAAAATGTTTTTCACATATTATTCCTCTCCAATGACAGACAAAGATTAGTTTTCTTTTCTGCTATAATCAATTAATTAGATTTGAAACTAGAAAATGAAGAGCTGTAGGGCACCAAATATCACGGGCCGAAAATGATTCTTCTACCAAACAAATCACATGGAAAACTTTTCCAATCTTTGTCTCTTCTACTCTATTTCCTTATCACCATCCAATAGACACTAGCCACGTGGCTCTTCAATGACCCCACATATTTTTTTTATCTTTTGCTATGACCCCACCTAGTCTTAGAAGGGAAAGTAGAGAGCAAGGAAGCCAGCCACAGAGCATCCAGTGTCAACAATTTAAGGGGTTGCAATCATGAGTCCCTCTAAAAACCCACACATCCCAACTCGCTCACAAGAAGTTTCCTTTTCACAAAATTATCCAGTTCCCGTTGCAGGTAGCAGTGCAACTTTGATTCCTTGATCATCATTAGAATGGCCTCCTTCAGTGTTCATCTGGCACTTATCTTTATGGCTTCCATGCCCTCACCTCTGCTTTCTTTACCTTCAGAACCAAATTCCAAAGTTCCCAATCTTTCTTCTTCACCAGCAACATTAACAAATCCTCCTCCTCTTTCTTCTCTATCTCCTTACCAAGATCAATTATCCCCAGACATTGCTCCACTTTTGCCTTCTCCTGGTGGTGTCTTGCCCACTCCAACTGGCTCTGACATACCCACCATTCCTTCCAGCCCAAGCCCTCCAAACCCAGATGACATAATCGCACCAGGACCATTTTCAGCATTTGCACCATTGCAGGCTTCTTCCAATGCCCTTCCAAGTCCTATTTGCAACTCAGCCATTGCTGTTTTTGCAGGCTTAGCAGCATATTGGTCTATGCGGAATATGAGAATGTGAGTGGTTTTGGTGTATCAGATTCAATTATTGTTATAGTTAGGTTAGGTTCTCTTTATTTTATGTCACTTTTCATTATTTGGCTCTCAGAATAATTTCCTAATCGATGTCAAATTTTTTTGGTGATCCTACTGTAGATTTCCCCGTTGTAATTATTCAGGCTAGTTTTTTTGTTTTTGTCAAAAAGATCCTTTGCCTTTCCAATCAAATAACCATGATTGAACCTTTTTGAGATCCTTTTTGCATTTCCAGCTTCACTTTGCTTTTAGCTGGAATCCTCGTTAAGTAGGATCAGATTGTGAAATTAAGGAGTTGTTGATTCCAGCTCTTTCAGCTCTGCATGTCTCATATGAGGCTATGGCACATCGTCTAAGCCACACCACACCCATATGGGCAAAAATATTTAGAAAAGAGTAATTATATAATACTGACAAATTTTTGCTAGCAGCATTTCACAAATTGGATGTATGGCATACTTAAACCTTTTTTTATTTTTTAATTTACTAGACTCTATACAATTTGAATAATTTATTTTATCTTATTTAGACTTAATAAAAATTTAAAATAAAACTTTCAAAGATGTTTGCAGCGACTCAATCATTGAAGTGTCCTCTTAAAATAAATATTGAACTTAAATAGTCTTTGAGAAATTTTTTCTGTCAAGTTTAGATTCTTATACATTACAATTTGTATATAATTTGTTTGTACAAAATTTGTAAATTTATTATTTACTTTAGGTAAAAGATAAAATAAGCAACTTGCTAAGTTGCATGTGACAGACACCTAATGATGAGGAATTAGGTGTGTATTTTTTCAATTATTGATCACGTGCTGCCCAATCAAACAAGAAATTTCAATTGTAATAGTGTTTAGGTAAACCTGCTTGTCTGCTTTTGCTGTCTGATTCCTTGGTTTGGAGGGTAATATGTCTTACAACGTGCTGGCAATCAGTGTCCTTAACTCTTCTACTGAACCACACTAACTACACTAGTGTCCCAAAATTATTGATTGGTTGGGCAAACTCGTGTGACCCCCTCTGTCATTTCTAAGCCTAGCACACATTATTATTCCATCATCCAAAGTTTCTGTAGTTTAGGCAAATTTTGAATTAGGTTTTTATAGTTTAAATTTTTTTTAATTGGGTCTATGTCATCACTCTCAATTCTAACTCCATAAGTTTAGTGCTTACATGATAAATGACTTGTCTATGTGACAATAAAAGAAGTTGACGTGATGCTAAAGTAGCACAAAAATTGGATTCTATCTGTCACTCCTCACCCTAATTTCCATCAATTTAGGAAAAATTGAGCCATTTGTCTTACATGAATGTTTGATGAGTGGCAATTTGTGTGTCACTTTGACGTCATGTAAACTTCATCTATTGTTATATGGAGAAGCCGTTTGTCATGTTAGCATTAAATTGACGGAGTTATAACCCGGGATGATGACATGGATCCAATTAAAAAAATTTAAAACTATAAAGACTCCAAAAGAGAAAAAAAAAATTACAGAGACCTAATTTAAAATTTGTCCAAACTATAGGAACCTGTAGTACATTTAAATATATATATTTTTCTTTTTTTGAAAGATGAAGTTCTATGTTAAAATTCTAAAGTGATATTATGCATGAAAATTTTAGTACATGAGACGGAGAGGGGTTGAACTTCTAGTCTTTTTTTTTTGGGTCTTGTTTTAAATTTGAGTTCAATGACTCTAGCTACTTATTCTCGTGTAGGGTTTTTGTCACAATAATGATACATACAAAAATTTTGTTTACAAAGTTCAAAAAATTAATTATATTGCTTGGTAAAATCTGTCATTTCACTTAAGCCTTTTTAGCTTAATTGTACATTTAGTCTCTCTAATTCAAATTGTAGTAGTATTTTTTTCTTAGTGTCAGTTTGTTTTGATGAAAAGAGAAATCGTAAATTTTTTTTAAATATAAATGTATATAGAATTTATAAATCCTTAAGAAAATTTCAGTACNTTAAAAAAATTTCAGTACTACTTGAACATATGTCTTTATTATAAATGTATACAAAATAATCACTATAATATTTAGTATAAAATTAGTGTGTACTTAGTATAAATTTATTTAACATAAAGCATCTCAAGTCCTTAACCCCCTTGAGATATGTTAGTACATAGTATTTTTACCACGTCTAAAAAATAAAATAAACTTTTATCACAAATTTTAACATTTCATATACAAGTTAATTTTTTTTATTTAATTTTGTGCTAAAGAAAATTAATTTCATTACTAGGAATATCTCATTATTATAATATTACAAAGCTTATGCAAAATTAGCGCCTTCATGAAACTTCATTAGAAATATAAGGTGGAAGGTTGAGTGGATTAATTTTTTATTAGTGTCAACAGGGTTAGTTCAACTGGTAAAAATTGAAGTATTTTGCTCGTAAAGCCTAAGTATTCTACTGCCAATAGTCTTTTTTTTGGTAGGCAATCTATAAGTATGTAAGTTTGTTGAGGCTTTTGAAATACGTCTTAGCTTTGAAATGAGGTAGCCTTCTTTTATCTTAAACTTTTATGTAAAAAAAAAAAAAAATTCTATCATGCCACATCACCAATAACTTTATTCATTTATTCCTAAAAATTCCAGACCCATTTTCTGGGTCTCCCTCCCTCATCGTCCCCATAGCACCCAATGACCCTCCCTCTCTCCACAATTGACCACAGCCTCGCTTGAATTTATGATCATGACCTGTGTATGTGCTGTTAACAGGAGAGGACAAAGCCAGATACCTGGACTTGATCCATTTCAAAATTTAGATTTTAACCAACTGATACCTTAGAAAAATTTAACTGATGGATTAGATTTTTTATGACACCAATTGATAGTTATACAGGAACAAAAAAGAAATGAAAAATTCAATTAAAGTTAAGAATGACATTGCATGGTGTATTTCATCATAACTTAGTGATAAGATCTTATAAAACATAAAGTGATATAGAAATTATATTCTCATATGTCCAATTTATTTGTCTTTATACATACATGGTATAGATCTCAAGCTTATTTCCACAAGCTAAACCAATAATGGAACTATGGTTTCCATATATTTATAAACTCAACAACTTCTCATCGAAGTGGGAAATCCCTGCACTTGTCCTAGTGGTGCAAGATAGTTTGATATGAACGAGGGTTGAAAGTTAAAGTTTGGAATCAGCGTCAGCAAGGGTTGGCCTGTGAATCCTTACAATGAGGGCTCTTGGCAGGACCAACGTACTTATAATTGTAGAGCACAACATAGGTAAGGCAATCGTTGATTACAGCAATCTCAATATCCTATTATTATCATTTACCAGAGGAGAAGGAGAGAAAAAGAGAGGGAGAGTGTATAGAGGAATTACAATGCTTATTACGTAAGTATACAAATCTTACTAGATGACTTTTACTATATAAGATAAGATAATTATTTTTAAAGATAAGTTAATCTTAACTAAGTCTTAATATTAGAAATAAAATAATTATCTTACAGTCCTCCTAAATCTTGGTTTTCACTAAGATAGCACACACAGAATTACAATAAATTACAACTGCTAATATCAAATAAGCAGTCAACTCATTCATAATGAAGTGTAGTGTGATTAGTATTTCTCAATGGGTAAAGTCCCATAGGTGACTCTCTATGAGTTTATAGAGAAAAAGGGTAGGAGAACCTATTGACGATGTTTGCAGCACTCTTGTATTTACAAATTTGTGTAATTATATATGCGCTTTATTTGAGTCAAGTTGTTTGTGCCGTAAGCATGATCCTCGGCATGTGTTGGATGCTGTATATTTAAGAACATATAAATTGTGTAGCCAGCATTATCCTAGTCTTTTCTTGGGGCAACCTTTATTATTATTATTCACATACAATTAAAGGCCTTTTCTTTTTATCGAAAAAACATTATCAACTTTTTGTATTTTTCTTCTAAGCGAACTGCAATCACTTTGCCAGACACTTTTACAAACAAACAAAAAAAAAGTATTGTGTAATAAGCAAGGAAAAGGTACAATCAAACTCGCCTTCACGTAAGAAAAGATTTACACAAGTACAATCAAACTCGGTGTGATTTGGGCGACTATGAAATTATGAACGAAAATGCTAGGCAGTTATGGTTGGAAGCCAGGAGAACTATCAAGCCTCAAAATAACAACTCTGGGAGTGGGAACAGATTCAGAGCACGATTAGAAGTGGAAAGCACATGAAAAAAGATTAACTAGAACACGTTTAGGATGTGATATAAATGACAAATCTCATTTAACAACAGAAGAAAGAGACGAAAGTTCTACAAAAACAAAACTAGTACAGCAACCCAAGGAGAGTTCTGATAAGAGATCTACCAATTGCTATGGGACAATTAAATTAAAATACCCAGATACAACTAGAACTTAAAAGAACTATTTTTCAAGAAAATAGCAAAACACTTCAAAATGGACATAAACATCCTCTCTGAGCTAGTTTAAGCCGTCTTAATTCTTATCATTAATAAGCTTCTCAATCATCTCTGCCGCTTCTCCGACAGTGGTAATGGTCTGAGCACTGTCTTCTTCCACACTAATACCAAATTCCTCTTCAAGTCCCATCACAATCTCAACCTGCAACGACATTGGGATAGCAAGTCTAAATTACCAAGTAAAATATTGTAGAACATAAAAGATAGGTGCCATTTTCTTGTGCAAAGAATAATGTTAGACATGTTATTCTGACAAACGTCATATAAAGTTGAGGAAACGGACAACCCAGGGTAGATAATAACAAGCCTAAATTGCTAAAACAACCAGAGGGATTTTGTAAGGACACAACAATTGCAAAATAGGCAGATTATGGTTCTGTACGCATTTCTTGTTATTGCAGTATGGGGAGTTAAGGCTTTTTCTTTTTTGGCTAAGGAGTAAAGGGTAGGTAAGTGCCTCCAAAAGGATATCCTTACTAAATAGCAGGGTAAGCACATTATGAGGACCTACAAGGTCTCAACTTCTCTACCAACCCATTACCTTTTCCAGATTTTGGACAACCTCTCATCAACAACCACACCCCCAGAAAAGAATAGAAAACAAATAATAGGAAAAGCTCAAAAAAGGTAATAAGTCATGTAGCTTCAAAATAACAAATTATGGCTACAATCAAGTGATGTGATACTTGAGTATTTAGTTTATTTATTATCTATACTTTGATAGAGTGTTCCAAATTTATTAATAACATAAGAATAGTTCAAAATTTATACCGTGTCAAGAGAATCAGCTCCAAGTGCAGTAAATTTGGACTCCCCAGTGACAGCAGAATCTGCTGGTAAAGCCAGTTGTTTCTTGACTATGTCAATTACCTTCTTCACTGTCTCAGGTTTGGCCTGCTCAAAATATTAATGTACATGCCGGTTATATCATTAAATATTACTACCATTGTTAAGGCAAACAGATATGATGCAATAAGAAACAATATGTAGAAAAACTTACTGCACATGAAACTCGAAATCGAGTTACTCTGGGCTGCAATGTAATGGATGGAAAAGTTTTACCCTTAATTGCAAAGGAAACTGAGTTTGGGCTAGAGATCCTGGCAGAAGGAACCTGTATTTGCATCAAACAAGATTTAAATGAATCAGGGAATTAGTGTATAATTACAAGGAACCAAGAAAGACTATAGCAAGAATAATGATTTTCTTTCAGTAGTCATAAAAGTGCAAAACGCAGTCAATCATAAATCCACAATGGATGCTAACGTGTATGACTGAAGCTCACTAATAAACCAGTGCAGTTCTAAAGGAAAATTGGGCTGTTGAAGGTTATTTTGACTCGTTAACAACAGTATAATCTAAAACAATTAAAAGACCTGTTATCTTCAATTAGAATACATCAAAGTTTAGAAGGTACAATTCGCCAAAAAGAGAAAACCACAATCACATCAAACTGGCATAGCCTCATTATAAACTCTGGAGTTCAGAGTAGAGAGCTTCCATGTCATCTGTGATGACTCTGCTAAAGCATTCAAAGGTTGGGGGAAATGGTATAAGTGGAGTGTTTAGCTGCTAAAAGCCTACTTCGATGAATTGGTAAGAGATACAGTCCTTCGGAAAACCTTGGTTAGTCTAATACCACGGACTCAAGACATAAATAACCAAATTTCCAACAGGTCCATCATCTCTACACTACAGAGGAAAATCCAACAAAAACTCTAATCTTCTAAACACAATATATCTCCAAATAATGCGTGTCTGAACTTACGATTAAAAAACCTCAAGTTGTTACACAGTGGGGAAAGCTCAGATTCCTAAATCAATTTTCAGCTCAACTTCACTAACCATTGAATTAAACACTCTTCTGCAAATTCTTTAAAGAAAAAGGAAAAAAGAACTCCAACCCAGATAAAGTTGTATAGAATTGTTTGAATCTAAATATCCAAGTCCTTTCTTTTCAGTCAAACTGCAAACTCATACATAGCAATCAGTTACACCAAGCTAATGAATCCAATCTCGTAGAGAATGATCCAAAAGCGATCAAACAAAATACAAATCGAATACGATTTAACCACAAATGAGCACTGCAAATATCACCAGATTCGAGCTAAATCAAACAGTTAGAGAGAATAAGAAAAGGCAATAAGAGAGATTTGAATACCAGGCGTTGGTTGAATGAGGTATGAAGGGAGGTCATGGACATGGAAGTTCCTGTAATGGAGGCCATTGCGAGAAACGGAGAGTGATGGAGGAGAGATCTGAGATTGGGAGAAAAGGAAAATGGGAGAGACACAAAGAAGGAAGAGAGCAAGAGACGGAGGCCACGAAGAGCGTGTGTGAGTCCTACAAAGACTGACAAGTGCCTTCTTTATAATGCTTGTTTGTTGGAGGTTTGTTGTTGTTGGTGATGGCTTCGTTACTATCGAAGTTGGGGGCCGTTTGGATTCATCTAGGTTTCCTTCTTTTCTTCTGTTTGGTTGCGCCAGTAAATGTAAAAACCAATCGCGGTAAGCCGGCACAAAAACTTGCAAGTGGATAGTGGACCCAGGTTGCTTTTTTTTTTTTTTAATCTAAAATTTAATGTGCAAGCATATATTATATATTTTAACGAAAATTTACAGTAAAATTTAAATTTAAATTTTATAAATAAAATAATTTAATCTTTATTAGCTAAATCAACCCCTATTTGCATGGACACAGTTCATAATTTCTATAGTTTTACTACTTTCAAGTTCCGTCTTTTTCCAAAATATTTATTTTATTTTTTGTGTGACATTACGTTAGATGAGAGGTGACAAATTTTGTTGATGATTTTATGTTAATAGATATCTATTAATTATGATATACATTTTCCTTATAATTGAAGTAACTTAATTTTTCTTAATCTAAAAAAAAAAAAGAAAGGAAAAACTATTTCTAGGTGCAAAAACTTTGAGGATATATAAGACATTTATATGTGTCAAGTAATTTTCAATCACCTGTTTGACACACTATAAAAATTGATTAAAATATCTTTGAGAACTATATATTATTTTGTTTATATATATATATATATATATATATATATATATATAAAAGGTTATTATGCTTAAATTTAACCAATGTTGAAGTTGAGCATTCTTATGGTGAAGAGAATATTTGTGAATATTTAGCTTCGATGTTTAAAAAAAAATGTTGAAGTTAAAATAATATTTAAAAAAAAACAAAAAAAAAACATATTTGATGTACGTATATGCTATTTTTTTTTTCCATTCATAGAAGTATGGTGATTTTGTTTTTTTTTTTTTTTTTTAAAAAAAAGAGTGGTTATGCTGATGTCTCTAAGGTTTCGTCAAATGAGGCATGCTTCCCATTTTCTTTCAAAACTTGACAATTGAGTTCCTTAATTATTATAATAATCATTTGTTTATTGTCCTTCAACAATAATGTTTGTAACAATTACCAGATGTATAATTGCAAGGACAAAAAACATAACTCAATTTTGTTAGTCTCTCGTTGCTAATACAAATTACTAACCTGTGATGAGACTATCAAGTGATATGAACATGAAATGGGTCCAAGACTGGTCTTAGATATGTCCACAAGTGTTTCCCTAAATCAGCAACAAGGAATTGCTCTCAATATAAATAATTGAAATTATATCACAAAAATATATACTATATATCATGTTTACCTTTTTTATTTTTATATTTTCACTACAAAGGATTTCAAGAACCCTGAAAATAATGAGTATCACTCAATTACGAACTGTTTGATATGTGTTTTTTTTTTTTTCCTTTTCACTTATCAATTAGACAATTATGCACTAAGTTGGATAGATTTTTGGTAAGGTTAGATTTGGGAAATCCTCACACAAAAAAACCAAAAAAAGCATGCGAAAAAAATCTAATTAATGAAGAATTTTAACTCCCACTCCCCATAGAGGTGCCTAACATTTGGTGATTCATGTGATGTGTAACACATGCCGCCTACAATTATGGTCAATTCCATTATGAAAACAGTTGAAAAATTAAGACATCTCAAATTCATTTAGGGACATGCATATAGAGCTCAAATTTATGAAGCACTACGTAATATATATGACGCTCAATCTTTTCTTGATTTTTTATTTGTAAGATAAAAATTTCAAAAAATACTTGATACACTAATATATTCACACGAGTAGATAAGATATTATGATATTGTATATATTTTTTCGGGTATTTTTGTTACGATTTTGAATTCGAACACGAAACACATAAATTCTGAAAATGACATTGTATATTTTGATGCATTAGTACACAAGAACATGACCACCATACATGCTAAAAAAAATAACATTATGTTGTCATAATGATGTTTAGCAGATAATCTCAAATACACACAGCATATATTCAACAATTAATTTAGATGATCTCTTATTTGAAACTTCAATTTTAATTTTTTTTTTTTCCAATATCTTCGGTTAGAAGCTTCTAAAACTCCAAACTACGGCGTTTTGTGATACAACTGAGTTAACACTTACAATGTCGGTCGTATTTTGACTTAAATCAATGTGGTGCCGCGGCGGCCGCCTATATGGTTGTCGTTTTAGGGAGTCTTGGCCTCTTGGGTACTTTCCAACGGTTAATTAGCATCATAAAAAGTTTGTGGGCAAAAAATATATTATAAAAAGTCTTTAATATTATCAGTGAAAAAATTTGTAGGAAATTAGAGAATAAGGATTTCGTGTGTAAAGAGTCCATTATAAAGATAATATAATAATGTTAGAGAAAAGGGCAATGGTTGTATATATAGATGAGTGAACTCTTNAAAGGGAAATGGTTGTATATATAGATGAGTGAACTCTTTATTTATTAAATATTAATTTTGAGAATTTAAGAAAAATGTGTATTGTGCAACAAATCATTATCATTGTGGAAGGTCTTGTGCTGTAACTAAAATAATATACAAGATACTTAAGAATTTCATGCCGGTAGTGGTAACAGCTATTTTATGGTATCAACTAATAACTATATAAGATGTTGATGATTTTTCTAAGGAAGGTGCATGAATTAGGGGGTGCTGAAAAATAAAAAATCAGCATGGTAGATCAAACATGATACTCTGCAACTAATAAGTACTTAGTTCAATTAGTAGCAAGTTAAATTTTGGGTGTGCGCCCTTAGCTCTGGACAATGATAAATCTAGAAACAACTCAATAGGGGGCAAACTATGGGAGTGGGAGGCTAAACTAAAAAAATGTGAGAATCTCAAAAATTTTCTTAAGAATTTTAGTAAAAAAATTAAAAGAATTTGGAAGGGTGGGGGACCAGTGCCCTTGTTGGCCCCCCTGTAAATCCGTCATTGGCTGTAGTCATGGATTCAAGGTCAAGTGAGAACATTGTTAGGAAAGGAAAAATCATAATTATTCTAACTTTCAAACGATATTAGTCTTACGCCGGATAAAGTGAGAATACTCGTGGTATTAACTAAAAAAAATGATACTATGCAACAAAAAATAAATAAGAAATATTATTATTCCATAAAGCATATAAGACAAAATTTTATTTTGAAGCTCTTGATGGAATTAAATTCAGAAAATAATAAATCAGTGAAAGATTTTTTTTATCTTTGCGAAGCAAAAAAGTGTGAAAATAAAATGTAGAACTAGAGAAAGTTGAATATGTTGATGAAAATAAATATTTTTGAGTATTTTCCTAAGGATTTAAGTTTTGGGTTGAATTAATTTTTAAACATTTGTGTATACTACTTTGGTTGTTAAAATGATTTATGATTCTTCATCTAACAATTTAAACCTTTTAAGTTGGGTAATTAATGAATGAGTTTTTATAAAAATATGATTTGTTTTTTGTTATATGAGCTAGCTTTCCATGTTGATGCTAGTTGCTTAAACAGGGATAACTTGAACTGTTTTGAAAATGTATAGAGCTGAAATTAGGTTACCTAGATGCATGGATGGATAATAACTGGGCATTGTTTGGTCCACCTGTTTAATTCCTATGTGACCATTTTCCATCCCTCAAATTCCCAACTAACATTTTCACTCCATCAATGACGGCTGAAAATAAGAGCAGTTGTTGCTTACTTGTTCTATGGCCTAATTTTATAGTCTCTTCTCCAACCCTCCCCCTCCCCCTTTTTCTTTTTGAGGCCTTGTTTGTCTGTTTTTGTTTTTTCTTGAACATAGTCATTATGAACTGTCAAGTATTGGAATTTGGTAAATGTTTTAAAAATGTGGAGAGAGAGAGATAACAATGTATTAATGTATAAATCTGCATATGTCACTAATTTTCACTCTTTAAACTTTTTTTTTATCTACTCTTTCTGTTTTCATTTAAACTAAACACATTATTAATTCATATATATTTAAAAATTTGCTTTTGATTATCACTCTTATATCCCATTGTCATAATGGTATATTATGCTTTTAAAGTAATCTCATCATAAATGTATCTATTTATCAATTTTGGACATTAATGGGGGAGTTTATATTGAATGTAAAATAGGGGCAATGTATTGTACTATGAGTATAGAGTAACCCAAATAATTAGTAATTAGTAAGCATTATATGTGATTTAGTGATAAAATTTTTAGGTAATTTATGAGAAGTATAAGGTTTGAACATCAACATTAATGATATGTCAAAGATAAATGACATAAATAGCTTAATGTGCACCTTTTTTTTTTTTTTGGAGCTTATATGGGCTTTTAAAATTTTCTTTGTCCTTATTCTTTTATATAGAATCTAATAAAATCCTTCATGTCACCTACTAGCATATGTCAAATAGATATGTAATAGGTAACTAGGGTTTTAAACAGAATATATATATATATATATATATATATATATATATATATAAGGATTCTATGATATTACATGAGTATGTCATACTACACTGACGTAGCAAGCATATATAATTTGTATATTTTATTGAATATAAATATAATTTATTTTATTTTTTCAAATAAATTTAAAAATAGCTAATTTATACACGTGTCATTACTATATTGGCTAATCTCATGTAGTATGACATACTACATAAATACTAAAAGTATCTAAGAAACCTCTACATATATATATATATATATATATATATATATATATGCACTTTTCTCTTTTTGCTTCTGATAAAAATAGGAGACTTAACCGGCCAAAAA